>JAMXDE010000064.1:0-290416 GCA_026770025.1 Craspedostauros australis | reverse complement strand
CCCTTTTTCGTTCGGATTAAAGCTGTTCTTTCTGGAGATTGCCGTACTTCGGTTGTAGCCTGTCATCCTCGTCGAAGATGCCCGCTCTGTTGTTCCCTGCCGCTTGAGGAGGCGGCGCCGCGCCGCGGTTCGTTTCGTCGTCTTCTATCTGCGCCGTCCTCGTTGGTGTCCGTCGTCGTCATCACTCATGGCCTCTTCGATGTCGCTATCGTTGGCCTCGTCGTCCATCTCAGCTTCGTCGCCGTATGAACCGATCAGGTCGTGCGCGTTGAAGCAGCATTCGTAGCTCACTTCGCGTCTTGAATCCACCTCGTGGATGATTGGCTCCTCGCTGAGCCATTCCGGGACAATCTCATCGTCCTGTACTTCGTCGTCACTCCCGACGCACTCGAAGTTATCGAAGAAGGAGTCCTTCGATGTAGTCGTCAGACACCAACATGGCAGAGTGGCAAGTCCTTTGCCGAGAGTACCATCTCGTGCCCGCTCTTGTCGTGTCCTTCCGTAGCCGTGTTGGCTTGTTCGTTGGCCTTCTTGTTCTTGTTGAACTTCTTCTTTCGGCACTCCGCCTCGCGGGTGTCCAAGATGCCACAGTAGTTGCACTTGCCCTTGAAGCCGCTTCCTTTGTTCGCTTTCCGTTCATCTTGTTGTTGTTGTTGTTGTTGTTCGATTTCTTGCGTTCTGGACAATCGGCGGATCTATGACCATACACGCCACAGTTGTGACAAGTACCCTTGAAGTTACCGGTGCTCGTGAAGCCGGTGTCGTTGCTCTTCGTGTTGCTATCTTGGAAGTCGTCGACGTACGCCTTGCCTCCTCTGTGAGGTGGCGTATGCAGTGCGGAGTACTCCTCTGATTGCGTTGATGGTAATCAGTTCCGGATTGAACGTGAGTTGGTGTTGGAAGTTCACGATGTGAGTTCTGTATTCCACGCTCACCGTGCTGAGGATTTGCATGATCATTTCCTCGTCCGTTGATCTCGTACTTGACATCGTGGAGACGCGGTCGTAAAACCTTCGAGTCGAGTGATGTAGATGTCGGGGTCAGAGTCTCTCTTCATCTTTTCGGTTGTTGAATTGGCGCTTGAGTTTGGATCTCGTCGCCGCGTTGGATGGTCGGAACTTTCTCCGCGAGACTTCTCACGCTGCGTGTGCGTCTCCTCGGGGTAGTCGTCGGAGACGCATTGGTTGATGTACTGGATGGCCTGCTTGCCTTTTCCTTTCTCTGCATCATCATGAGGATCAGATCGCTGAAGCAGTCGCATGTCCAGTTCGTAGATCTCTTCCATCGCTTCCTTGGCTTCACCGGCGGCTGCCGCGATCTCGCTCACTGTTGGCACCTTGGTGTTGCCCAACATCACTTCTCTCGTCTTCCTGTGCACAAGCGTATGCCTTCGCTTGGGACTCCCATGCGCTGTAGTCTTCCTGTTCACCGCTGAACATTGCGCCTTGATGCGTCGCTTGTTCACGTTGGCTGATGTCGCCATGTTGATTCGTTGATTCGTTGTTGGTGCGCTCGCGCCCTTGATTTCCGTTTGTTTCGTTGTTGTCGATTCTTCGATTTTCGCTCGTAGTTGCGCGGAGATTGTTTTCGTCACAAATTCTCCTCCTGGTGGTGTCTCACTTTTCCCACTCTGTTTGGCTGTGCGATGCTCTCCGTCACACCAGTCTCCTCTTGCTTGTTCGCCTTGAGAATGCTCTTCTCCTCGCGATAGTCGTCTTGCAGACCGTTCTTCTTCGGTCTCGTCGATCGCGCTTGCGTCCTGCGCCTGATAGGACAGTAGCTGCGGCTACTTTCTTCTCTTCTCGTGGTGGAGTCTCACTCCGCACCTTCTTCTTGCTTGATAGCCAGTTGGGACAGAGGGATGTCTTTCAATTCCTCTTCCTCGCTCATTCAGTCTGCTGCTCTTGAATGATGTTCGTCTTCCTCGCACAATCCGATCCGCGGGCTCGCCCTGATCTATCGTTTATAAACGTGTTGGTAAGTTCCGCTCACGGTAACCTACGATCGTGAAAGATGGTGTTGGTTGATAGTCGTTCGTTTGCTACTGTTCATTAGTTGGCTACTCCGATCTCTCGGTTGTACGCCGTTGTCTTGCCCGATGCTCTCGGTGCTTCAATGCTGTTTCGTTAGATTCAGTCCTCGACTATGAGTCGGTACGCGAGCTGCTCCTCTCGCTCGTTCTCTGCATTCTCTCTCTCTCTCTCTCTCTCACATCGTGTGCTCGTCCACACGATACTCCGTGCTCGATGCGTACTCCGCATTCGACACTCCGTTCGTTCAGTTACTGGTTCCTACTCCATGAGTACTTACCATTTGAAGTTCACCTTCAGTATTCCATGATCTTCATGGGTCATCGGATCTTCGCCTCCTGCTCTGACTTGGAGACAGATGTCGACGTGGTGACATGAAGACATCCTGTCGACGTCAGTAGGCGTCACTTCTGCTCTCCAGATGTCACGTTCCATTGGGTGATGCAGTAGTCTGTCAGATGATATCGTCATTCTGAGGTTTTAGTTGGGAAGTACCTCGAGATTCTCTTGGTACCATTGATGGATGGACGGACGATCTTCCAATTCTCTCAGAAATCGTCATTTGCAAATTTCCTCCAGAAAATCTTGCCCCTTTTCGTGTGTTCCGTTTCCCCTGTAATTCTGACGAATCACAGTATACTATCGACACGAATGTAGTTATACCGTCCAGTGCATATGAGAGAATAACGGGTGAACGATGCACATATACACGTACATCTCGACATCATACTCACATGTACACTCTCGACAGACAGGAGTGCCAACAACTATCTCTCCTAGAACAGGTCGCGAGCGACCGTCAGGACCCTATTCGCGGGACTATACTCCGTCTTCGCCGGCGGCCCAGCACACGGGACTCGCCACCAGAGGACTTCCTTACCGAAGACGGTGTCCTATTCTGGAATGAGCTCCTCAATACCTACGGCAACGACTGGATCAGAGGAATGGAGGTCGACTCTCTGATGAAGAGAGTGCACGACTTCAACCCCAGCAGACAAGACCTGGGAGCCTACGTGAAAGAGATCCAGGACATATTCGCTAATGTGAATTTCCTGGCTACCAACCCAGATCAACAAGTCTCCGACGCGCAACAACGTCGTACGCTCCTCAACCACCTCATCGGTTGCGACGACATCAACGTACGCACCATGGTTCCGGAGCATCGAGCGAAGCCCGGACATGCAGTCGATGGGAGCACCTGCATGTACCTCATCTCCGAGTCCACCAGGGACAATGCGGTAGCCAACAACCAGCGGGGATCAAGGTCCGGCAAACGCAGGATTTTCAAGGCAACCACCAAAGCCAGGCCCAGGATCAAGACGAATCCAACACCAAGCTGGTCATCAATGCCATCTCGAAGAAACTACAGGAAGATCCCACCTTCATCTCGCAAGAGGTATTTCGACGGACTACCCGAAAAGGTCCGCCGTGTGATCATGAAGCTCCGCAGCTCCCTCCGTTGGGCCCGCCGCAACAATGACCGGAACGGATCCGGATTCACCCGTGTCGAGAACAAGAAGGAACAGGAAGACATCCAACCACCTGCCAACGTGAAGCCCCCCAGAGAAAGGGAGGAAGCCAAGCCACACAAACAGTATGGAGGTGTCACCCACGCGAACCTGGCCAGGTTACACTCCAGGATCCGCCGAGGGAACCGATTCCCAGGACGAGAACGGCTCAGATCTATCCTCGATTGACGCTTCGGAACTTGCCAAGTTCCTGGTCGACTATGGAGGATACGAGGACAATGGCAACAACCGGCTCGTGAAGATGATCACGATGAGTGATTCATCCGACGCAATAAGCCCATCGATCCACCAGCACCAACCAACGCCAATCAGTACCCGAACAGCTGATCAACCTGGCGACCTTTTCCCCGCAAACATACGCGGTATGCGACGGCGGCGCACAATGCTGCGTCACTTGGGAACAAGGGACCGAGTCTGGAAGATTGACTACGTATACCCGCATCGTACGTACAGCATCGTCGGTGCTGTGGCAAGCACGATGAGGAAGAACAACCTCGCGGTGGTTGACGCGAGCATCAAGGCCAGGACCAGGGAAGGCAACGAAGTGATCCTCCGGATTTACGAAGCCGCCTTGAACGTCGACAGTCGGGTGACGCTGCTCTCCGACCATCAAATTCGGGCCAGTGGAGCCGTCCTCGATACGGTTTCGTCGGAACACCGGGCATCGTTCTCGACACCAGGCACAGGAAGACCAATGCCTGATGCCTGACGAGGACACAACGATCAACTTGGAGATGCGGGACGCGCTGATGACATTCGACGTTTTCCCCATCATGGAGAACGATGAGGATCTGCCCACCCACGACATCACCCCAAAGCAAGGATGGAACCCTTCGGATCACCAAGGAGGACACGTATGCAACGTGCCCATGGGTTGCTACCTTACCAGGGACCCAATTGGAGGAGAGAAGGCAGTTGATTGGGATGGCCGACCTGATGCACCGCATGACACTGGAGCGATGGATACAAGCGCCCACAACGCATCGATGGATCCCATGGAACCCAGGACAGGCCAGGCCACGGACGGCACCCCGGATAATCCCATAGAGGGACGAGAACCCATGGACCCCAACGCCCGTCATCCAGATGGGCACGCCATAGGAGCCCCCTACCGTGCAAACCAGGAGTGCCCCAAAGTGGACGCATTCCTTGACACTCTAAGTCTCGAGGAGCTCATCGGAATGTCACATGCAATTGACACGGTAACGTTCGCGAAATCGGCCACTGACACGGCCATCTCGATCCAAGACACCCTCTTCGACCTGGTGGACAATCTCTCTGCGGGAGACATCGACCACCTATACAGGGAGCTGGGCATCGACCGCGAGGCTAACGCGGTAGGAACGGACCAGAAGGAATACACCGAGTCAACCAACGTACCACCGACAAAGGTACCAGACCTGGATGCCGAGGCAGACAGCGCCATCTCATCCTTACACTCGGTAGGATCCGAACCGGCGTTCCAGAGAAATCGGGAGACGTTTCGCATCCCCAACGAGATCGGCGTGACCAAGGCAACACGCACTGATACCATCCGGGGAGACCCACGAAGCGCAACTGAATACCATGGGCACACCAAGGGCGAGACCCCACCGGCACTGATGAACCGGGAAAGGATAACCCCATGTACACCATGGACCGACACCCTGCGGAAGCCATGACCGAGTACAGCCACCAAGGGTTCCCTTTCCGAGCAAAATGGAAGTCCATTGATCTTCACAAGATCCGACCGTACCTCGGGTACCTACCCACGCACGTGATCAAACAGACCCTCGCCAGAACACACAACTCATGCGGGCAGTGATCACTTACCCTATGCGAAGGCACAAGAAGTCCAGATTCGAGTGGATGCAACGACAACGAATCCGGGAGATCGTGGCGACAGACACTATATTCTCCAACGTCAAGTCTTTTGAAGACGGATACTCCATGGCACAAATCTTCTACGGAACATCCTCCCACATGATCAACGCATACGGCCTGAAGAAGAAAGAAGGAGTTTTCGTCGCCTTCCAGGATTTTATCAGGACAGAGGGGGCACCATGGGCCTTCCACAGCGACAACGCAAAGGAACAGACCGGAGAGAAGGTCCTCAAGCTTCTTAGGGACCTCCACATCAAATCAAGACTGACAGAACCGCACAACCAGCAGCAGAACCCGGCCGAGCACAACGCCATCCTGTACATGAAGCGATGTGTCACGACACTCATCGATCGAACTGGGGCACCACCAAAGGCATGGTTCTACGCTTTCCGATACATGTGCTACGTGCACAACCATACATCAGACCCGTCCCCTACGATAACGCAATCCCATACACCGTACGACACGGAGAGACCGTCGACATCTCTGCGCTCTTGACTTTCCAATTCTACGAGAAGGTCCTCTACCACGACCCCAACGCTACCTTCCCGAACTCGAAGGAGAAATCAGGATACTGGCTTGGCGTGGCAGAGTCCCATGGGGACTTCCTCACGTACCACGTGCTGGATGACGAATCTCGACGCGTGCTGGTACGGAGCGTGGTCCGCCCCTTCAGGAAGGGTATAAACAACAACAGGCGCGTCACCTTCGACCAAGACATGGACCCCGAGGCGGATAACCCCAGCACACGGACCCCTGTCGAGATGTACATGTGAGTATATGTCGAGATGTACGAGTATATGTGCATCGTTCACCCGCTATTCTCTCATATGCACTTGGACGGTATAACTACATTCGTGTCGATAGTATACTGTGATTCGTCAGAATTACAGGAGAAACGGAACACACGAAAAGGGGCAAGATTTCTGGAGGAAATTTGCAAATGACGATTTCTGAGAGAATTGGAAGATCGTCCGTCCATCCATCAATGGTACCAAGAGAATCTCGAGGTACTTCCCAACTAAACCTCAGATGACGATATCATCTGACAGACCACTGCATCACCAATGGAACGTGACATCTGGAGAGCAGAAGGACGCCTACTGACGTCGACAGGATGTCATCGTGTCACCACGTCGACATCTGTCTCCAAGTCAGAGCAGGAGGCGAAGATCCGATGACCGAAGGGCATCAGCGTCATGGATACAGAAGATGAACTTCAAATGGCGAGTACTCATGGAGTAGGAGCCAGTACTGAATGATCGGAGTGTTGAATACGGAGTACGTATCGAACACGGAGTATCGTGTACGACGAGCACACGATGTTGAGAGAGAGAGAGAGAGAATACAGAGAGAGAAGCGAGAGAGTATCTCGCGTACCAACTCATAGTCGGAGACCGAATCTACGAAACAGATTGAAGCGCCGAGAGCGTCGGGCAAGAGAACGGGCGTACACCGAGAGCATCGGAGTAGCCAACTAATGAAATAGCAAACGAACGACTATCAACCAACACCATCTTCCACGATCGTAGGTTACCGTGCGCGGAACTTGCCAACACGTTTATAAACGATAGATCAGGGCGAGCCCGCGGATCGGATTGTGCGAGGAAGACGAACATCATTCAAGAGCAGCAGGCTGAATGAGCGAGGAAGAGGAATTGAGAGACATCCCTCTGTCCCAACTGGCTATCAAGCAAGAAGAAGGTGCGAGTGAGACTCCACCACGAGAAGAGAAGGAAGCAGCTGCGGCTACTGTCCTATCAGGCGCAGACGCAAGCGCGATCGACGAGACCGAAGAGGAACGGTCTGCAAGGCTACACCGCGAGAAGGAGAGTATCCTCAAGGCGTACAAGCAAGAGGAGACTGGTGTGACGGAGAACATCCGCACAGCCAAACAGAGTGGGAAAAGTGAGACACCACCAGGAGGAGAATTTGTGAGCAAATCAACCCTCGCGAAACAACAAGCGAAAATCGAAGAATCGACAACACAGAAACAAACGGAAATCAAGGGCGCGAGCGCACCAACAACGAAACAACGAATCAACATGGCGACATCAGCCAACGTGAACAAGCGACGCATCAAGGCGCCAATGTTCAGCGGTGAACAAGAAGACTACAGCGCATGGGAGTCCCAAGCGAAGGCATACGCTCGTGCACAGAAGACGAGAGATGTGATGTTGGGCAAGACCAAGGTGCCAACAGTGAGCGAGATCGCGGCAGCCGCCGGTGAAGCCAAGGAAGCGATGGAAGAGATCTACGAGCTGGGATGCGACTGCTTCAGCGATCTGATCCTCATGATGGATGCAGAGAAAGGAAAAGGCAAGCAAGCCATCCAGTACATCAACCAATGCATCTCCGACGACTACCCCGAAGGAGACGCACACGCAGCGTGGAACGTTCTCGCGGAGAAGTTCCGACCATCCAACGCGGCGACGAAGATCAAACTCAAGCGCCAATTCAACAACGAAAAGATGAAGAGAGACACGGACCCCGACATCTACATCACGCGACTCGAAGGTTTACGACCGCGTCTCCACGATGTCAAGTACGAAATCACGGACGAGGAAATGATCATGCAAATCCTCAGCACGGTGAGCAACGAGTACAGAACACACATCGTGAACTTCCAACATCAACTCACGTTCAATCCAGAACTGGTTACCATCAACACGATCAGAGGAGTACTCCGTACTGCATACGCCACTCACAGAGGAGGCAAGGCATACGTCGACGACTTCCAAGACAGTAACACGAAGAGCAACGACACCGGCTTCACAAGCACCGGTAACTTCAAGGGTACTTGTCACAACTGTGGCGTGTATGGCCATAGATCCGCTGATTGTCCAGAACGCAAGAAATCGAACAACAAGAAAAACAACAACAACAACAACAAAATGAACGGAAAGCGTAACAAGGGAAGCGGCTTCAAGGGCAAGTGCAACTACTGCGGCATCTTCGGACATCGCGAGGCAGAGTGCCGAAAGAAGAAGTTCAACGAAAGCAAAAAGAACAACGAACAAGCCAACGCGGCTACGGAAGGACACGACAAGAGCGGGCACGAGATGGTACTCTCTGCGAAGGACATGCCACTCTGCATGTTGGTGTCCGACGACTACATCGAAGACTCCTTCTTCGATAACTTCGAGTGCGTCGGAAGTGACGACGAAGTACAGGACGATGAGATCGTCCTGGAGTGGCTCAGCGAGGAGCCAATCATCCACGAGGTGGATCCAAGACGCGAGGTGAGCTACGAATGCTGCTTCAACGCGCACGACCTGATCGGTTCATACGGCGACGAAGCTGAGATGGACGACGAGGCCAACGATAGCGACATCGAAGAGGCCATGAGTGATGACGACGACGACGCCGACGAGGACGGCGCAGATGAAGACGACGAGGCAAACCGCGACGAAATGCCTCCTCCTCAAGTTGGGAGACACGAGAGAACGGGAACCTTCATCAATCAAGGCCAAGGCGGAACGAACCGCGCAGCGGCGCCACCTCCTCCAGCGGCAGGGAACAACAGATCGGGCATCTTCGACGAGGATGACAGCGACGAATCCGAGGACGGCAATCATCCAGACGACAGCTTCAATCCAAACGAGCGTGTCGTCTATCCAGCGAATATCGACTTCCCGGATATTGAGGATCCCAACAGTGTCGACTATCTACTCCGTCACACTGTCACACCAGACGCAACAGCAACGGCATTAACAATCCAAAAGCAGCTCATCTTTGACGCTGTAATGGAAGCGGGGATGCGACTGTTCCCAGAAATCACACGAGGGGCACTCATGCCGATATGGGTGAACATGATGGGATCCATCCTATCCGAGCACTTCGAATCAATCGAAGAGATCCTTGCCAACGCGATCGTCATCAACCACATACTGGAAGCCAACGACTCGGAAACGATCCCAGAAACGGATCTGCACTACATCCTTGGAGGATGTATGCGTGTACTCTTGCGAGAGCGATCACGCGTCCACCCATACGATCCAGTCACAGGATCACACCGAAGCAACACGACTCCATCGGACTACGCGCAGCTATCCGATGAGACCGACGACGAACATCACGAGAATCCATGGAACGAATATGGAGTCCACATCGACGAAGAGGACGAAGACAACGCCATGACCGATACAGCTGCAGCAGCCGTGGAGCAGCTCCACAAGCTGAGCACCAAGCACAAGGACAAGGTCAACAAGGACACCTGGCTCGCCGACAGTGGAGCTTCGTGTCACATCGTCAATTCAGACGCCGCTCTCTTCAACGTGCGGCACATCAAGTCATTCGTCCAAGTGGGAGACAGCACGAAGCTGGACTCTCCCAAAATGGGATCCATTCGCTTGAAGGTCAAGCAACGAGACAACACTGGCCACGTCATCCGGCTTGATGATGTGAAGTACACACCGAAAATGGCGGTGAACCTTTTATCTATGAACAAGGCTCTGTACAACGGTTACCAGCTTGGTAGCAACGGCATTCTGATGGACATCATCAACGGATCCGGAACGAAGATCGTGTTCGATCGAGTCTTCCCCACATCCAACGGATTCATCACGGGAGTGCAGATGCATCCCATCATGCCAACGAACGACGACAAGGCTTGCACAGCCATCGTCAAGAACCCATCCAAGGAGATCAGCGCGGTGAGCCTGCATCGAATGCTCGGCCACGCGCCACTCGAGGCCATGAAGCGAACGGCCGCTCAATACGGATGGAAGATTATCGGCGAGATGCCGGTATGTCGCGACTGCGCGGTCGCGAACGCAAGAGTGAAGAACATTCCGAAGGCAACCATTCCGAGAGCGACTCGCTGCGGCGAACGTCTCTTCATTGACATTAGTTACACTAAACACATAAGCTTCGGAGATAAACGCTACTGGACCCTGATCGTGGACGACTGCACGGATCACTGCTGGAGTTTCTTTCTCAAGAACAAAAGTGATCAACCAGGGTACATCAAACGATTCATCCAAACGATCAAGTCACAGACTGGTGACCAACAGATCATCTTCCGAGGTGACAACAGCGGAGAGAACAAATCCACGCAGGATATTCTCATCGATGCAGGACTCAACGTGAAATTCGAATTCACGGCATCGAACACGCCGCAACAGAACGGTAGAGTAGAGCGCAAGTTCGCGTACCTCTACACCAAGATCCGCTCCATGCTCAACGGAGCACAGCTCGACGAAGAGTATAGGCATGGCCTGTGGGCAGCAGCTGCTAGCACTGCCACCGCCATCGCCAACATCACCGTAGCGAAGAATCAAAAGGAGTCACCACATCGACAATTCTTCGGCAACGATCCACCATACGCGGATGCACTCCGCACTTTCGGAGAGGTGGGTGTTGTGAAGACTACCTACGGCGGGATCACCGCTAAACTCAAGAATAGAGGAGAAGAGATGGTGTTCATCGGATATGCACACCAACACGCATCAGGGGTCTACAACATGTACAGACCATCGACCAAGTCACTCATCTGCTCACGCGACATCAAGTGGCTCAACCAATCATACGGACAGTTCCGTGGCTGGGCACCAGCACCGAACATATCCAACGAATCAGGAACGACGGACGCAGACGGCTTCACAACCATCGGACGGAAGGGAGCAACGCCAAGGACGGCAACGCGTCAAACATCGGAAGCGAAGAGAGTATCTTTCGCTCACAGCAACAGATACTATATCCTATCGGACAGCGACGATGAGGATAATGAGGACGATGGAATAGTGACTCAACTAATCCATAACGACGAGGAAGATCGGAGCGAATCCAATCATGAGGATGACGAGATCACACCATCCGGCGACGAAGCCGACGATGACACAGGCGTCACTCCTCCAAACACACCAGCGAGGTCTACATATGGTACACCATCCAGACCTCCACCGAGTAAGCCAAGCAAACGTGATATAGATAGAAAGGAGAGAATCCGACGTCACGAAGCACGAGGCAGGAAGGGAGAAACTAATCCCAAACCGACTACAGGGAAGAGTATTCCCAGAGCTCTGCGTGAGCTCGCAGACTTCAACGAACCAGGTCGAAAGGAAGAAGGATATGAAAGCGATCCATCATCGAACGAAGACAGTGATGAACTCAGCGACGAGGAGATCGACGACTCCAACAACGAAACTACAGATGACGAAGAAATTGCAGATGAAGAAGAGATCGAAATCACTCATCACAACACAACAGGACTATACGGGATGAATGCAATCATCAACAACGCACCAGGAATCGATATCGGATTATCGATGCAGGACGAGAACAAGGAACAAGAGAAGCACATCGAACCAACAACATTTGATGGAGCCTTCAATCACCCAGATCCCATCCATCGAAAGGGATATCGAGCAGCCATCAAGAAGGAGTTTGATTCCATGGATACACGCAAGGTGTACAGCAAGATCAAACGAGACGCCATCCCACACGGCCGCAGATGCTGCAAATGCAAATGGGTCTTCAAGTTGAAGCGTGACGGCACACATCGAGCGCGGCTCGTTGCATGTGGCTATTCACAAGTCGCAGGAGTGGACTTCCAAGAGCACTACTCACCCGTCATTCACGACGTGACCTATCGGGTCATGATGGTGATCATGCTGATCAAGAAGATGGACTGCGCACTCGTCGATGTCGTAACGGCATTCCTACACGGAGACCTCGACAAGGAGATCTACATGAACTGTCCCAACGGGATGGATCATCAACCAGACGAAGCCCTGACCCTACACAAGCCAATCTACGGACTTGTGCAGAGCGCCAGGCAATGGTTCAAGATGTTGGTATCGACCCTCAAGAATATCAACTTCGAACAGAGCGCGGCAGACCCGTGCCTGTTCTACAGGAAGACGAACGAAGGAAGCATGATCGTGGCCATCTACGTGGACGATTGCTTCTGCTGCGGAGACTCCAAGGCACTGGAGACATTCCTGAAGGACATCCAAGGCAGCAAGTTCAAGGTGACAATCGAGCGCGGACTCGGAGACTACCTCAGCTGCAACATTGAACTGAACCACGACAAGACTAGAGCGACATTGCGTCAACCACACCTCATCCGACATCTCATCGAAGAGTTCGGAACCAAGGTTGAGAAGATGCAGCGCTATGGGACACCGGGAACCCCGGGTCAAATCATCGTACGACCATCCGAAGATAACGGACTGCAGAAGGTCGGAGCGGAAGAACATGCCGAGTACCGCCGAGGCGTGGGCATGCTACTCTTCCTCATCAAGCACTCGCGACCAGATATCGCGAACCCTGTGAGGGAACTCTCCAAGGTATTGATCGGGCCCACCAAGGCCGCAATGAAGGAGATGTATCGGATCATCAAGTACGTGATCGATACAAAGGACTATGGATTGAAGATCCATCCAGCGCGTCCAGACGACGACGGCTGGGACATGGAGCTCTTCTGCGATAGCGAATATGCAGGAGACAAGAACACAAGAATCAGCGTAGGAGGGTTCATCCTATACCTGTGCAAGGTACCAATCCTTTGGCGATCCAAGGCACAGAAAGCCATCACACTCAGCTCATCCGAAGCAGAATACGTTGCCCTTTCCGAAGCGGCAAAGGAGATCTTCTTCGTCGTGCAGCTACTCGAAAGTGTGGGCGTCCCAGTGAAGACACCGATCAAGGTCCGTGTGGACAACATCGGAGCAATCTTCATCGCCAAGAACCCATCAACATCCCAACGATCGCGGCACATCGACGTGCGCCATCACTACGTGAGGAACATGGTAATCAACAAAACCATCGAAATCATTTTTGTCAAATCCGAGCAGAACACAAGTGACGGATTCACCAAGAACATCAAGGCCGACTTGCAACGTGAACATGAGAAGTCGTACCTTGACACATCGAGAACATTCGAATGACCGAATGCACACAGGAAGGGTGTTGAGATGTGCATGTGAGTATATGTCGAGATGTACGAGTATATGTGCATCGTTCACCCGCTATTCTCTCATACGCACTTGGACGGTATAACTACATTCGTGTCGATAGTATACTGTGATTCGTCAGAATTACAGGAGAAATGGAACACACGAAAAAGAGCAAGATTTCTGGAGGAAATTTGCAAATGACGATTTCTGAGAGAATTGGAAGATCGTCCGTCCATCCATCAATGGTACCAAGAGAATCTCGAGGTACTTCCCAACTAAACCTCAGATGACGATATCATCTGACAGACCACTGCATCACCAATGGAACGTGACATCTGGAGAGCAGAAGGACGCCTACTGACGTCGACAGGATGTCATCGTGTCACCACGTCGACATCTGTCTCCAAGTCAGAGCAGGAGGCGAAGATCCGATGACCGAAGGGCATCAGCATCATGGATACAGAAGATGAACTTCAAATGGCGAGTACTCATGGAGTAGGAGCCAGTACTGAATGATCGGAGTGTTGAATACGGAGTACGTATCGAACACGGAGTATCGTGTACGACGAGCACACGATGTTGAGAGAGAGAGAGAGAGAATACAGAGAGAGAAGCGAGAGAGTATCTCGCGTACCAACTCATAGTCGGAGACCGAATCTACGAAACAGATTGAAGCGCCGAGAGCATCGGGCAAGAGAACGGGCGTACACCGAGAGCATCGGAGTAGCCAAGTAATGAAATAGCAAACGAACGACTATCAACCAACACCATCTTCCACGATTGTAGGTTACCGTGCGCGGAACTTGCCAACAGACCCCGCTGGAACTGTCCGGTACCCCACAAGGATGGAAGACCAAGATCCCACCGAAAAGAGGGTATGCAGCGACGGCCAAGACGACACACCCGCGGGCATGGGAGAACAAGACCGACAAACTGACGCGACCCACCGGGATCCCTGATTCAGGGGAGGCACGGAACACAGGACCTGTCACCCGGTCCCAAACGCTAACCAAACGGACAGCGAAGGCACCCACGACGCATGCCACCGAGAAGGACAAACCGCGAACGAACCGCAATACGCCAGACAGGGGAGACTCTGACCCAGGGTCTTTGTACCTTCCATGTTCGTCGGGACCACCATCATACCAACGCATGGATGACGGCCCCGAAGAAAGGGGAGGGAATAAGAGGACCAAGCAAAACAAACGGTCCGTTTTGTCCACAGGCACCAGGAAAGGCATCCCATGGAAGAACATCGTACATGGAACAATCAGATCCATAATCCAGACCATCGCAGCGGACCCAGTCACGACAGGCGTGAATACCGCGCCACCGCAAAGGATACCCACCCTAACAAACCATCCAGGGAACCCGAGGCAGAACCCACCAGGGTGCAACACGAACATCCCATGGGACACGACATCCATCTCCTTTGCCTGCAACCTCACAGCAACAGAAGTCAACCAACTCGCATACCTGGCTCAATGCGACCAGTACACCGAAAGAGACAACTTCATCCTCGATGGAAGGAACCTCAACTGGAAGGCAAAGGGAATCACTCGTCACCACCACGAGACACGAGAGGACGGAACCACCGAAGCAATCCTAGAGATCCTATGGATGAACAGAATGCGATCATGGTGCAGGATGGGAGACTTGAGGGCCCAACAGCCGGACATCATCATCAAATACACCGAACAGAACCGCCTACAGGACCAGAAGGGATTCGAATGGGTGGAACTCCACAGAGCAAGGAACCAGCACATGCGATCAATGCTAGCCACCAAACTGGCGAACCATCGCCCAGGAAACAAGTACAAGTTCGGCACCCTGGTACCCAACAGCCGGAAACACGCCATGGCTATCGACAGGCTCAACGGAAACGGACTCTGGAGCGAAGCCATCAACAAGGAACTGGACCAGATCAAGCGGTTGGGAACCTTCAGACAACCAAGACCGAACGAAGCACTCGATGGGTACACCAAGATCCCATACCACATCGTCTACGACGTGAAGTTCGACTTACGTCGAAAGGCAAGACTGGTGGCAAACGGGAACAAGACATCCCCACCAACAGAAGACGTATACTCAGGGGTGGTAGCATCAGACACCATCCGAATCGCCTTCGCCATCGCAGCAGCCAACGGACTGAGAGCATACGCCGGCGACGTAGGGAACGCGTTCCTATACGCCGACACCCTCGAGAAATGCTACATCCGAGCAGGCCCTGAATTTGGCGACCTCGAAGGCAAACCCCTCATCATCCAAAAGGGACTCTACGGCCTGAGGACATCCAGTGCGAGGTTCCACGAACACTTCGCGGACACCCTTCGAACCATGGGATTCCTACCCTCCAAGGCCGACAACGACATCTACACCCGAGAAGCCGATGACCACTACAAAATGATCACCACATACGTGGATGACGTACTGGTCTTCAGTAAGGACCCCATCCCAATCATCAACGACCTCAAGAAACGGTACACCATGAAGCAATGCGGTGACCCAGAATACTACCTTGGCGGAAACATCGTCGACCTTCCCAAGAACTGGAAGGACAGGGGAGTCAACATCGGACTCTCGGCCCAGACATACATCGGAAACGTCATCAAACGAGTGGAACAACTAGTAGGGAAGACAATCCCGAAGGCATCCACCCCCATGGTAGAGGCCTGCCACCCAGAAAGCGACACCTCGGACTTCACAAGCACTGAAGACGCCAGGACCTACCGATCAATACTGGGTTGCCTCAATTAGGTCGTGACCCTTGGGAGGTTGGACATCCAATATGCCACGACGACTATGGCACGGTTCGCTATGGCACCAAGGGAAGGACACCTCTTGACCATCCAACGCATCGTCGGGTACCTCAAAGGTCGAGAAAGGGGAGCCATCCTCTGCGACCCCAATCCAGTGGACCACACGAACATCGACACTACCCTCTCAAGCCATTGGAGAGAATTCTACCCTACCGCAGCAGAAGTCACCCCCGTATCAGTACCAACACCAAAAGGGAAGCCGGTCCAAATCACGTGTTACGTGGATGCCGACCACGGCCATGACCAGGTCACACGGAAATCCATGACGGGCGTGGTTCTATTGATCAACAACACCATCGTCAAGACCATCTGCAAGCGACAGAACACAGTGGAAACATCCACCTACGGATCCGAATTGGTAGCTGCTAGGATAGCTACCGAAGCGGTCTCCGGTCTACGCTACATGCTGAGAGACCTCGGAGTCCCTATCGACGGACCAGCAATCATGCTCGGAGACAACAAGGCGGTGGTACTCAACACTACGGTCCCATCCTCAACACTGAAGAAGAAACACTGCTCATTGGCTTTCCACCAAAGCCGGGAATGCATCGCCGCTGGAATCATCGTGTTCGCCCACATCGCGTCAGCTGACAACATCGCCGACATACTAACCAAACCTCTTTCCAAGACACCATTCCACCACATCACGTCGAGAACGATATTCCGGAACTCGATCCACGAGTCCGAATACCACAACGAAGCCATATCACCAGACATAACACAGAACAGGACGACCAGAGCAGATGATGATCCTGATCTAATGGCCACGGAAACGCGAGGACCACCACCACCGAAAGAAGAACACACCATGAGCGTGAACATGGCGAGGTATCAACAGACCTCCATGAAATACAGTCCGACATCGAAAACCCTTCGGCTAACCAGAACCCAACGAGAACCGACCCCCCCCCCCTCGAAACAGCACAAAGAAGAACACCCAGACCCATCAAGCGCACCAAGAGCACACCGGCCTCGCCTAACCGCCAACAGACGCGAAATTCCAGTGTCGCATGCGACATGATTGACATTCATGCCACGAATCAAAATCATGTGCCTACCGACAATTTCCTGATCCGGCGTGGTGACACACCACCATCAGCCCTCACCGACGAATTCAGCACACTCTCGAGCATCAATCCTTCTGGGGCATCATGTGGAAGCGAAGTCCTCTACTACCCAAGAGACATGCTGGAGACAGGGCCCATCATACCATCCAACCAATCACACGTCGCCACATCGACCAAGTTCCGGAAACCGACACCTGGAGCGACCATGCCTGCTATCGAAGAAGGCAACTGTGAAACTTCCTTCCACACGGGCCTGACGCCACAAGTTTTCGTCACACCTGAGCACGAAACATACAGGTGTGACATGCTGATTGCTGAACTCCAGGAAGACCTGGCACGGAACGCGACCGCACCCGCTTTCGCATTCCGCAACATGAACATGCCTTCACCACAAAAACGGAGCCGCCATAATCAAGATCCTGGACACCACCTCTCTCCATTCCAGACAAGAGCACCCAACATGACGTTCCCAAAGCACACCCCGTTCTACAATGACACCCACTGTCCCGTCCCCGGATCCAGGGTGCTATATCCTGCAGGAAAGAAGGGAACCTTCCAAGGAATCGTCGTCGGATACAGTGGCCGCAGAGTCCGAATCTACTGCACGAAGGGAAACATTAAGGCACCAACCGGCCTTGTTACCTTCGTAGAAAAACAATCCATCTACCCCCTCACCCTCTCCGAATATATGGACAATGAACTCCAAACCAACAAGGTCCTCAGCATCGCCATAGCCGATGGACAGTGCTACTACTCCGCTGAAGACGGCGCATGGGGCGAACCACCCGACGAGTTCCGCGCAACTGTCAGGAATCGAGGGTGCGACTATGTCGTGTTATCCTAGATTGCCGCACCTCCCATAATACCAAAAATAGACCCACCGATCTATCAAAGTCGGGCACGCTCCCAAGTCTATTGTGGACCTCCTCCTCTGTGTGTCAAGAGTATGACGGACGACGGACAGACTAATCGTGAGACATGGTTTGAGTGGACTGACGAAATGGTATGGCGAACAATGGATGTGAAAGGGAGACTGGAACACCGAAGTGCTCCAAGCATGAGGGTTGACCGGTTAACCTGAAACATCTATGCGAATGCGCTAACGCAGTTGAGTCGCTCGGAACCCAGAACATGATTACGTGACTGACAGAGAACCAGCGAAGGAGAACAAAGCGCGGACTGGAACAGCATTGAAGGACTGGACTGATCGTGCCAGAACTCCATGTTCTGAGCAAGTGTGATTGTCAGTGAACATGTGAGAAGAGTGAGTGAACAACACGGAAGAGTGCACTGAATGAGTGATGGATGTCTGATGAGAAGAGAGTGAATCGAGCATCGGCATGCATGCACCTCAGGAGTGTAGACTGATCTCTCAACAGCTGAGCATGGTGAAATGCACTTGTCATGAGCAATGAAATGGACATGACGGAGAGAGATTGTAATGATGATTATGAGGGGCAACTACAGGAGGCCATCAGCATCATCATGGGCAAACGAGTTGACGATTTGAGAAATGAATGTGTTGTTCTCACAGTTCTAAAACGGTACAGTTTAATAAGCATTAGACTATATCTATAACCCCGGATTTCCAACACGCGACCATGCGGAAACCGTCCATATGTCACTTCTTCAAGGTGAGGAAGAACCGGATCCCAATTATCTTCGCACGCGCAAGGAAGGCACGAGTGGTCCGAAAACAAAGCGACACCCTCGCCGCCAACCTCACACGAGAGAAGAGAGCACTCGCGGATGAACCCGATCCCCCCACCGACGAGGATGAGATGGTCGACGGAATACCATCCCTTGAAGACACCAGACCCAGTCTCGAAGTGGGAGAGACACCAGAAAGCAGGTTCTTGGATGAGATCCCGGATGGATACTTCGACAAGAAGATGACCGCAGAAGAAGCCATCCATCAGGAATCTGAATCAGAGGTGTATCACGATGGAGATCAAGAATCGCAGGACTCAGAAGATGTGATTGACGTGGAAGCAGAGATCGCGAGTGGAGCAGTAATCAGCCATCCCAGACCCCCCATCAGGCGATCCTCACGACCATCACCGGCGTCCAAAATCTTGACAGCCACGCGAGTGTTAGGAATTGAGGGTACGACTTTGTCGGAATACCCGTAATTGCCGCACCTCCCAACATTGTTCGTCACAGCTTTGAATATTATTCGTCACATGTTCGGAGACTATTTGTCACACCTTTGTATACCATGTCATTATGACTATGACTAAGCATACGGACGCGATTGATACCTGTATAACCGCGAGGAAGGTAGCCTGTCCTCCGGTAACGTAAGGAAGACACCCAGGGTGGATCAGGAGGTCCCGATACCACGCCAACCATGACAACCATCCAGACGACGACGTCGATCAGAACAGCATGCCCATGGGCAAGTGACGCACCTTCTTCAGAGGACAGCACGCGCCCCTCCTGCGGACAAGAACATCCGCAGGTTTGGAAACATCAGAAAGGATCAGAACATCCGCAGGTTTGGAACATCACCAAAGGAGACATCGGCTATGAGACGATGGCGTCATGAAGATCAACGAAAGAAACATGAGACAGGCAAGTGCTCAAGGCCGCAGATCTCTACCATGCAAACGTAGACAGCTACAGCAAATGCAGAGACAAGGAAGCAAGAACAGAGCATGATGAATGAAGAGGGAAGCACCTAAGAGACAACAGGATGCCCCGTGTCGTTACCGCGACAGATGCCTGTCAAGAAAACGAAATCGGAAGAGAAAGTGAGATTGTGCTCACAGTTCTAAAACGGTACAGTTTCTAACAGCAGATTAGAATTTAGTACTAACTATAACCCCGGATTTCCAACACGTTTCAAAACGTTACGATCGAAATCCTACGTTTCTACCACCACCAACACAGCAACAAACATCCTCTCATCATCATCACCATGACATCCTTCCTAGGTAAGACTGATCGTTACATGATCATGTTCGACGGCAAGCGGTCCAGCTGGAAAGCTTGGAGTGCGAAGTTCCTGGCCCGCGCCAACCGCAAGGGCTATGGAGACTTGTATCTCAAGGACATGGGTGATGTGGTTGTGAAGGAAGAACCGTTTGTCCCCTCCGTTGCTTCCCTCCCTGTGAAAGGCAAGAAGAAGGACGACGAAGAAGCCAAGAAGCCAAGTGTCATGACTCCTAAAGAGGAGGCTGAGTACAAGAAGGCATTGGCGAAGTACGCGTTTGAAGAACTGACCATGGCTATTAGCCATGAGACCACCGAAGGCAATGTTGCCTTCATGGCTGTGTTGGGATGCAAGAGCAGCGCTTACGAGGGAGGAGACCCACGTAAGGCATGGAAGGCTCTTGAGCGTATCTACGAGCAGCGCACTGCGCCTATGAAGGCAAAGTTGTTGGCGCAGCTCAACGGGATGCGCATGAAGAAGGGAGAACACCCGGACACGTTCCTCACCGAGATGGAAGTGCTCCGTGGACGCCTCTCCCACGCCGGCGTCGACTTGGACATGACCCAGTACCACATGCTCGTGCTCAACGCCCTCGCAAGGGACTACGAGATGGATGTGAAGCTCATCGAGCTCAAGTTCACCGGCATTGAAAGCACGATGTCAATCGAGGACATCCGTGAAGCAGTGAGTGCCACCTACGACGCACGTCACATCAAGCAAGGAAGCAACCGCCGCGAGAGCGACACCAAAGAGGAAATGGCTCTCGCTGCCACGGGCGGCTTCAAAGGGTACTGCCGCAACTGCGGTGCCTACGGGCACAAGAAGGCGGACTGTCGCTCTCCCCCGAAGAACAAGAACAACAAGGGCTTGAAGAAGAACAACAAGAAGGGAGACACCCCCGCCAAGAACAAATTCAACGGAAACTGCAAGTACTGCGGTAAGAAGGGGCACAAGATCCTCGACTGCTTCAAGTTGAAAGCAGCAATGCGAGAAGCCGAGGCCGCAAACGTGGCGACCGATGGCATGGAGGAAGAAACAGATGTCGCCCTCGTGATGGTCGAAGAACACATGTGGCGGACTGCAGAGGACGATGTGGCAGACCTCGACTCCTTCGTTGAAGTTGACGAGGCGATGTGGTCGACCTCCAACGAGAAGGCCGACGACGTTGGCCTAGCCATGATCGAGGAGCCCATCTGGTTGCCCGAAGATGACAAGTCCATGGATAGCACGGAAATGCTGTGCTTCCTCACCAACGAATTCGAACTTGATTCGACTGAGGTCAAAAATGTGACCAACCCAAGACTCGTAACAACCCAAGAAATTGCGAACATCAAGAAAAACATGAGCAACGACCACGCCATGATGCCTCCCGAAGAGGAAACCACCGAAGACCTCGCCCTCACGTCCACCGACGAAGAGATGGCCGACCAAGGCAACGAAGAGCCAAACCAAGGCTCCGAGTGGACAGCTGAAGAGCGGGCGGCCCACCACCCAGGGGTGTATGGTCACTACGGACCACCAGCGGTCGCCGCCGAGCGCATCAACCGCGAACTCTTCCCGTCCGAAGACGAGTCCACCGATGACGACGGGTTCTTCGACGAGGTCATCTACGATGAAGACCTCGTCAGCACCGAAGAGGAGTCTACCAATGAAGTGGCAATGGTGATCGGAGCGGAAGACATCTGCAGAGAGCCTGTCTTCTCGCTTTCCACCAACAAGCCTCCCATCGAGAAGACGATCGAAGCAGCAGGGCGCGCAATGTACCAAGGATGGGCATCATGCCCACTGTGCTTCAAACAAGGGTACATCTACTCGTACTGCGTCGATTGTCCAGCCCAGCCATTCCTCATCGATCTACCGGAAGGAACGGACGTGGTGAAACCGACAACCCACGAAGAACGCGATGAACGCCGCGCAATGCTCGCAAAGGAGGAGTCCCTCGCACTCGCAGTGCGATACTCATTGAGCAACGCCATGCCGGCTGACAGTGTGCGCTGCGAGCTTGCCCTGCTGTGCCTCGACACAGTGGAGGAGTACAAGTCGAGAGACAGACGCACTTGCGCGGATGCTCGCACCCTCTACTTCCTCCTACGCGAGATCGGGATGATGACCCCGTTCAACGTCATGAAGAACATGCCGTTCATCAACGAAAGGCTGGAGAAGGAGCAGCTGCCAGCCATCCACCATGGACTCATCGGGAGCCTGGCCTCGCGTGGAGCACTCCAAGTCATGTGGAAGTACCACCCAGGCCACTACGGAGTTCGCAGCCCAAACGCGTTCCCTGAACTCCCCATCTACAGCGAGAGAAACCCGCAACCAGACATGGCAATGGTGATCGGCGACATCGACGGCGTCGAAGAACGCCGCATCACGCTCGCCCCAGACCGCCATGAGGCAAACACTTGGTTGGGCGACTCAGGTGCCTCGTGCCACCTGACCAACAACGACGAGGGGATGACCAACGTGCGCGTGGCGGACCACTCCATCAAGATCGGCAGCGGTCGCTACATCAAGGCAACAAAGGTGGGCGACAAGCGCATGGTGGTAATGCAGAAGAACGGTACCACCGCAACCATCCTCCTCAAGCACGTGAAGTTCGTGCCCAATTTGTGGGTGAACCTTCTCAGCATCAACAAAGCGCTTGAGAGCGGCTTCAACATTAGCAACCACGGCGTTGTGATGAGCCTGGAGAAGCGCGGACAACGCATTACGTTTGACCGGCTTATGGCTACCCACAGTGGGTTCGTGAGCGGTGTTAACATGATCACCGCCCCTCACCCCCACGATCAAGCCAATGTTGGCGTGTCCACCCAGACCGCGGTGGACGTCAACCAAATCCATAAAATGTTAGGCCATGTTGACACTTACACGATCTCTCGCACAGCGGGACGATACGGTTGGAACGTCACAGGCAAATTGCATGCATGTGTGGACTGTGCCATTGGCAAACAAAGGCAGAAGGCCATGACGAAGAAACTCCAATCACGAGCGAAGGGGGTTGGTGATCGACTGTTCATTGACACATCGAGTGTGCAGACGCACAGCTACGGACAAGGAAAGTATTGGCTCCTAGTCCTCGATGATTACAGTGATTACTGCTGGAGCTATTTCCTGAAGGAGAAGAGTGAGGTTGGAACAAAAATGATTCTGTTGCTTAAATGGCTCCATGCCAATCAGCAAACACGGGTGAAAATTATCAGATGTGACAACGTAGGAGAAAATTATTCTGCGGAGAAGCAACTGCTCGTCGCAGGGTTCGCCCCAACGTTCGAGTACACTGCAGCATCGACGCCGCAACAGAACGGTCGCGTGGAAAGAAAATTCGCCACGTTGTACGGGAAAGTCCGAGCCATGCTCAATCACACGCACCTGCCGAAAAATGTCCGAGGAAAATTATGGGCCGAAGCGGCCAGAACCGCTACCCAACTGGAGAATATCATCGGGACGAAAACGAGAGAACCAGCATGCGTACTATTCAACAACCGGATCCCCACTTACGTGGATGGATTGCGCGTTTTTGGAGAAATAGGCATGGTGTATGTTGGCGGCCGCACGATAAAGGCGAAACTGGACGACAGATCCAGACCAGCTATGTTCGTCGGATACGGCCAGTCACACGCGAAGGGAGTATATCGAATGCTGAACCTCGCAACAACTAAGATCCTAATCACGAGAGACGTGACATGGATGAATCAGTCATATGGGCAATTCAGAGGTATCGAGAATGCCAACAGATCAATATTGATAGATCTGGAAGATGACGACTCTACATCGGGTATGAAGACTCGACACACGAGAGCAGCTTGGGAGCGACGATCGGAGACCATCGAAGGAATGGAGGCCGACGACGCAGATCGCAGCAGCAGAGCCGGAGAGAAAGAAGATACAGAAGACGCTGCGCGAGGGCAAGATGACTTGCTCCCCACCCAAGGGGGAAATGAGTCGAACGATAATGACGGCGACGAATTCGGAAGGGACGATGAGGGGAGAGCTAATGAAGAGGCCAAAGACGAGCCCAAGCAGACCCCTATCGCAGAACCTGTGCAACGCGTACCGAGGATGGTGAGTGCTCTCGCAGGGTACAATAAAGAACCCATCCCAGAGGAAGAGCGAGACCTCGAATCGAGCGATGAGTCAGAACCAAATACAGACGAAGGGTACGAGACACCCCAAGAGACTATCGCATCCCCATCGGACACAGGAGGACCCGACTTCCACGCGGACGGGTCAACATTCAACAGAGATATCGCAGGCATGATGATAGATACACCTCACGGAATGATGAGACTCGACGACATCATCACTGCGGACCAAGCATTGAACAATGAACAGAATGAGGATGGGATGGAACTAGCGAGCATCGCTATGCTGCTGGACCCAACCACATTCGAGGACTGCTGGGACCACGCGGACCCCAGTAAGAGAAAGAAATGGCGAGAAGCCATCAACAAGGAATTCTACGATATGGCCAGAAGGAAAGTATGGGAAAAGATCAAGAAGGACCGGATGCCGAGGAATCGGCGGTGCGTGAAGACCAAATGGGTCTTCAAGGAAAAGAGAAATGGGGTATTCCGCGCCAGACTCGTGGCATGCGGATACTCGCAAATCGCAGGAGTCGACTTCTCAGCGCACCACGCACCGGTGATACATGATGCAACCTACCGTATCATGCTCACCATGAAGATGATACTGAAGCTAGACAGCATGATCATCGACTTTGAGACAGCATTCTTGCATGGAGACCTCGACGAAGAGATCTACATGCAATGCCCGAAAGGCATGAAACACGAAACCGATGAATGCCTGCTGCTCAAGAAAACCATCTACGGACTCGTGCAGAGTGCCAGACAATGGAACAAGAAGCTCGTCGACATCCTATTCAAATTGGGGTTCAGACAGAGTGAGGTAGACCCATGCCTACTGATTCGGAATCAGGAAGGGCAACTGCTTTTAATCGGCACCTATGTGGACGATTGTCTCTGCATCGGAGAAAAGCAGGAACTGCAGAAGCTCGTGAAGGATATCCGAGCGGAACGGTTCGGGGTCAAAGTATAGGAAGATCTCGAAGACTACCTAAGCTGCAAGATCATCTTCAACCACGACAAGACGAACTGTTGGGTCAACCAGCCACACATCCTCAAGAACATCATCGATACGTTCGGGAGCGATGTGCTGAAGCTACAACGATACGGAACACCAGGGACACCAGGGCAAGGCATCCAAAGGAACAGCGATGCACCCAAAGTGGACGAACAGCGACACAGCCGATACCGAAGCGGAGTAGGCATGCTGCTATACCTGGTGAAACACTCTCGACCCGACATCGCCAATGCAGTGCGAGAACTGACCAAAGTATTGGACGGACCAACAGCCTCAGCATATAAGGAGATGCTACGAGTCATGAAGTTCGTGTGGGACACGAGAGAGTATGGACTGAAGATGAAACCGAGTCCACTGACTAACGATGCATGGAAGATTGCAATATTCACCGACAGCGAATTCGCGGGTGACAAGGACAATCGCATCAGCGTAGGAGGGCACATCGTCCTACTACAAGGAGTGCCAATCATATGGAGATCAAAGGCACAACGCAGCGTAACGCTCAGCTCGACAGAAGCAGAGTACGTCGCACTGTCAGAAGCAGGAAAAGAAATCCGCTTCGTGACGCAACTGATGAGCGACATCGGATTAAAGATGCACAAACCGGCGGACGTTATGGTCGACAACGTCGGAGCGATCTTCATCGCCTCCAATCCATCGACATCCGCAAGAACAAGGCACATCGACATCCGACATCACTTCATACGTGAACTCGTCAAAAATGGAGAAGCCGTAACCAAATTCGTGCGATCAGAAGATAACATCGCAGACGGCTTCACAAAGAACACCAAAAAGGAGATCTATGACAACCACAAGAATCACTTCATCCAACTGCGGTCTGCAATGGATTAATGGGAGTAAGGCGAAAGGTGAGAGAGAAGGACGATGATAATGGATGTTATGTTGTCGATGCGACAATGGAAGGGTGTTAGGAATTGAGGGTACGACTTTGTCGGAATACCCGTAATTGCCGCACCTCCCAACATTGTTCGTCACAGCTTTGAATATTATTCGTCACATGTTCGGAGACTATTTGTCACACCTTTGTATACCATGTCATTATGACTATGACTAAGCATACGGACGCGATTGATACCTGTATAACCGCGAGGAAGGTAGCCTGTCCTCCGGTAACGTAAGGAAGACACCCAGGGTGGATCAGGAGGTCCCGATACCACGCCAACCATGACAACCATCCAGACGACGACGTCGATCAGAGCAGCATGCCCATGGGCAAGTGACGCACCTTCTTCAGAGGACAGCACGCGCCCCTCCTGCGGACAAGAACATCCGCAGGTTTGGAAACATCAGAAAGGATCAGAACATCCGCAGGTTTGGAACATCACCAAAGGAGACATCGGCTATGAGACGATGGCGTCATGAAGATCAACGAAAGAAACATGAGACAGGCAAGTGCTCAAGGCCGCAGATCTCTACCATGCAAACGTAGACAGCTACAGCAAATGCAGAGACAAGGAAGCAAGAACAGAGCATGATGAATGAAGAGGGAAGCACCTAAGAGACAACAGGATGCCCCGTGTCGTTACCGCGACAGATGCCTGTCAAGAAAACGAAATCGGAAGAGAAAGTGAGATTGTGCTCACAGTTCTAAAACGGTACAGTTTCTAACAGCAGATTAGAATTTAGTACTAACTATAACCCCGGATTTCCAACACGCGAGATGGACAAGGGTATACCGACAAGGTATGACCAAAGCCTGTGATCCCAACCGACCATTCCGTGGACAGCGCGTCCGCCCCAGAACCCGGCGACAGTGACGGTTCTGGGTCCATCTACCAACCAGAAGACAAGCCGACCATGCGAAACCAAGCGTCGCGACGACCCAGCTCTGGAGTCAGCAGCAAGCAAAGCAACCGTCCCAAGAGAAAGGGGCTCTTCGACGAATCCGAGGACTCCACCGTTTCCTCGGGAATGTCGGGAATCAAGATGATCAAACAGGTCAGGTCTGCCAAGAAATCCACAAGTGGGACCATCCACAAAAAGGGAGCCCCCACCACGGCCGTGGAGAAACCTACCGAGACGGCAGAACTGGTGCCTCCCATAACCCAGGATGAACAACCAGAGGTCCCTACACTACCAGAGGAACCAACCGATGATGACGTGCCGGTAGCAACCGCGTACCCGGCACCTGTGAACCACAATGAGTATGCGGACATCAACACTCGCAGATTCCGCGTCTTGAACCATCCCCTACCATCGACCCCCGACACTCCGGGGACCAGCAACGCTAACAAGAGAGCCCGAACGGAGCCCCAACCAGCGATCGCATACCCGTCACCCCGGCGTCTTCGGTCCGGATACATCATGTCCAGTAACCGAGGACCAACGATGATGCAACCATCCATCTTCCAGATGTCCCCCGACCCCACAGCTCAGATCAAGGCCGTCCTCCAAAACGACGAGAGGACACCTCTGGTCATCCAAACCCTCGCCGATATCCTTTTTCGCGGGGGGCTTGACCACATCAACCAAGTCCAGCAGGTCAGCATCACCTCCTCGTTGAATGAGGCATTGGAAGTCATGCTCACCAACCGCCACCAAGGCCGCGGCTACTACGACAACAACGAACAGTCCGAATGAAGCCCGCTCGCCGCCATCTTGGGCGGCGGAACAAACCACACTACGATTAGCTTTCTTGCTTTCAGTCAACTCACGTTTCAACGTGAGATGAAGGGGAGTAATAGAGCTAAACTAGTAACCACCTTAGAGAGAGAGACTACGAATCATCCGACTCGTCAGCATTCCAATGGATCGAACGAATACTTCACCGACCCCCACGTTTGGGAACAGATCCAGAACCTTGAAGCAGATCTTCGAAACTTGTGTCAGGGAACCAATAGGGTTCCGATAACCAAGTTTCTGACACCCACCATCGCCAAAACGTTGACACACGGAACCAGAGCCCCAGCAACGCGCATCATCGCTCATTGTCTCTCACGGAACTCAGACAACGGATCTCGATCCACGGTACTTGGGCTACACAACCCACACGCATTGTCATTCAGGGCACCACAAGAGATCCTCCCCAAAGGGAAGAACCATAGCACTAATCTCATAATCCGCACGTTTCTTCACCATCTACCAGTATTCTCAATTGACTACTTGTGGAACAGAAGACTCACGTTCGGACCGCTTGCCAGTCAAGCCCCTGCCTACAGCTAAAGAACAGCCAACAAGACAACAGCCATTACGTTTGGGCTCTATTAACTGCCCTATCAGGCACGCAGGCAAGCGCAATCAACAAGACCGAAGAAGAACGGTCTGCAAGACTACATTGCGAGGAAAAGAGGATTCTCAAGACGGTCAAGCAAGAGGAGACTGGTGTGACGAAGAGCATTCGCACAGCCAAACAGAGTGGGAAAAGTGAGACACCATCAGGAGGAGAATTTGTGAGAAAATCGATCTCCGTGAAATAACTAGCAAAAATTGAAGAAACGACAACACAGAAACAAACGGAAATCAAGGGCGCGAGCGCACCAACAACGAAACAACGAATCAACATGGCGACATCAGCCAACACGAACAAGCGACGCATCAAGGCGCCGATGTTCAGCGGTGAACAAGAGGATTATAGCGCATGGGAGTCCCAAGCAAAGGCATATGCTCGTACACAGAAGACGAGAGACGTGATGTTGAGCAAGACAAAGATCCCAACAGTGATTGAGATCGCGGCAGCCACCGACGAAATCAAGGAGGCAATGGAGGAAACCTACGAGCTGGCAGGCAACTGCTTCAGTGATCTGATCCTCATGATGGATGCAGAGAAGGGAAAGGGCAAGCAGGCCATAAAATACATCAATCAATGCATCTCCGACGATTACCCTGATGGGAATCCACACGCGGCGTGGAACGTTCTCGCGGAGAAGTTCCGTCCATCCGATGCGGTGACAAAGATCAAACTCAAGCGTCAATTCAACAACGAAAGGATGAAGAAAGACTCAGACCCCAACGTATACATCACGCGACTCGAGATACTGCGCTCACGTCTCCACGATGTCAAGTACGAGATCACGGACGAGGAAATGATCATGCAAATCCTCAGCACGGTGAGCGTGGAATACAGAACTCACATCGTGAACTTCCAACACCAACTCACGTTCAATCCGACAGTGGTCACCATTAACACGATCAGAGGAGTACTCCGTGAAGCACACGCCACTCATCAAGGCGGAAAGGCGTACATCAATGGCTTCCAAAACAGTAACACGAAGAGCAACGACACCGGCTTCACGAGCACTGGTAACTTCAAGGGGACCTGCCACAACTGTGGTGTGTATGGTCACAGATCCACCGATTGCCCAGAACGCAAGAAATCGAACAACAAGAAAAACGACAACAACAACAACAACAACAAGATGAACGGAAAGCGTAACAACAACCGTAACAAGGGAAGCGGCTTCAACGAGAAGTGCAACTACTGTGGCATCTTCGGACACCACGAGGCAGAGTGCCGAAAGAAGAAGTTCAACAAGAACAAGAAGGCCGACGAGCAGGCCAACACGGCAACGGAAGGACACGACAAGAGCGGGCACGAGATGGTACTCTCAGCAAAGGACATGCCACTCTGCATGTTGGTGTCTGACGACTACATCGAAGACTCCTTCTTCGATAACTTCGAGTACGTCGGAAGTGACGACGAAGTGGAGGACGATGAGATCGTCCTGGAGTGGCTCAGCGAGGAGCCCATCATCCACGAGGTGGATCCAAGACGCGAAGTGAGCTACGAATGCTGCTTCAACGCGCACGACCTGATCGGTCCATACGGCGACGAAGCTGAGATGGACAACGAGGCCATCGATAGCGACATCGAAGAGGCCATGAGTGAAGAAGATGACGACGAACCCAATGAGAATGACAGAGAGCGAGACAAAACAAATGGCGGCGCGGCGCCGCCCGCTCCAGCGGCAGGGAACAACAGATCGGGCATCTTCGACGAAGACGACAGTAATGAAACAGAAGATCACCCAGACGACAGCTTCAATCCAAATGAGCATGTCGTTTACCCAACAGGTATCTAATTCCCACCAGTCGAGAATCCAAACAGATCGAATCAAATCCATCAACATGACACGATCCCCTACGGAACGGCCACAGCATTGGCAATTCAAAAGCAACTGATCTTTGACGCCGTGATGGCAGCGGGAGTGGAGATGTTCTCAAGAACTCCAGAAGGAGCATTCATGCCAATATGGGTGAACATGATGGGATCCATTCTGTCTGAGAACTTCAGATCCATTGAAGAGATTCTCGCCAACTCAGTTATCATCAACCGACTGTTGGAAGCAGAAGATACAGAAACGATCCCAGAGACGGATCTGCACTACATCCTGGGAGGATGCATGCGTGTGCTACTGCGTGAGCGACCACGAGTAACACCTTTCGATCCAGTCACCAGAACTCATCGAAACAGCACAGTTCCATCGGACTATGCACAACTACCCGACGACATGGATGATGAGAATCACCATAACCCATACAACGAAGATGGAGTTCAAGAAGACGACGACGACGACAGCTTTGACGACGAGATAGCTGCAGCAGCCGTGGAGCAGCTCCACGAACTGAGCACTAGATACAAGGACAAGGTCAACAAGAACACCTGGCTCGCCGACAGCGGAGCTTCGTGTCACATTGTCAATTCAGACGCCGCTCTATTCAACGTGCGGCACATCAAGTCCTTCGTCCAAGTGGGAGACAGCACGAAGCTGGACTCTCCCAAGATGGGATCCATTCGCTTGAAGGTCAAGCAACGAGACAACACTGGCCACATCATTCAGCTTGATGATGTGAAGTCCACACCAAAAATGGCGGTGAACCTTTTATCTATGAACAAGGCTCTGTACAACGGTTACCAGCTTGGTAGCAACGGCATTCTGATGGACATCATCAACGGATCCGGAACGAAGATCGTGTTCGATCGAGTCTTCCCCACATCCAACGGATTCATCACGGGAGTGCAGATGCATCCCATCATGCCAACTGAGGACGACAAGGCTTCCACAGCCATCGTCAAGAGTCCATCCAAGGAGATCAGCGCGGTGAGCCTGCATCGAATGCTCGGCCACGCGCCACTCGAGACCATGAAGCGGACGGCCGCTCAATATGGATGGAAGATCATCGGCGAGATGCTGGTATGTCGCGACTGTGCGGTCGCGAATGCGAGAGTGAAGAACATCTCGAAGGCAACGATCCCGAGAGCAACTCGCCGTGGCGAACGTCTCTTCATTGACATTAGTTACACTAAACACATAAGCTTCGGAGATAAATGGTACTGGACCTTGATCGTGGACGACTGCACTGATCACTGCTGGAGTTTCTTTCTCAAGAACAAAAGTGACCAACCAGGATACATCAAACGATTCGTCCAGACGATCAAATCACAGACTGGTGATCAACAAATCATCTTCCGAGGAGACAACAGCAGAGAGAACAAGTTCACGCAGGATACTCTCATCGATGCAGGACTCAATGTGAAATTCGAATTCACGGCATCGAACACACCGCAACAGAACGGTAGAGTAGAACGCAAGTTCGCGTACCTCTACACCAAGATCCGCTCCATGCTCAATGGAGCAGAACTCGACGAAGAGTATAGGCATGGCCTGTGGGCAGCAGCTGCTAGCACTGCCACCGCCATCGCCAACATCACCGTAGCGAAGAATCAGAAGGAGTCACCACATCGAAAATTCTTCGGCAGCGATCCACCATACGCGGATGCACTCCGCACTTTCGGAGAGGTGGGTGTTGTGAAGACTACCTACGGCGGGATCACCGCTAAACTCAAGAATAGAGGAGAAGAGATGGTGTTCATCGGATATACACACCAACATGCATCAGGGGTCTACAACATGTACAGACCATCGACCAAGTCACTCATCTGCTCACGCGACATCAAGTGGCTCAACCAATCATACGGACAGTTCCGTGGCTGGGCACCAGCACCGAACATATCCAACAAAGCAGGAACGACAGATGCAGAAGGCTTCACAACCATCGGACGGAAGGGAACAACACCGAAGACGGCAACGCATCGAACATCAGAAGCGAAGAGAGTATCTTTCGCTGACAGCAACAGCTACTACATCCTATCGGATAGCGACGATGAGGATGATGAGGAGGATGGAATAGTAACTCAATCAGTCCATGACGACGAGGAAGATCGGAGCGAATCCAATCATGAGGATGACGAGATCACACCATCCAGCGACGAAGCCGACGATGACACAGGCGTTACTCCTCCGAACACACCAGCGAGGTCTACACATGAGATACCATCCAGACCTCCGCCAAGCAAACCAAACAAGCGTGACGTGGCTAGAAAGGAGAGAATCCGACGTCACGAAGCACGAGGCAGGAAGGGAGAAGCTAATCCCAAGCCAACTACAGGGAAGAGCATTCCTAGAGCTCTGCGTGAGCTCGCAGACTTCAATGAACGAGGACAAAAGGAGGAAGGATATGAGAGCAAGTCATCATCCAATGAAGACAGTGACGAACTGAGTGATGAGATAACTGATGAATCCAACAACGAAACCACAGATGACGAAGCCATTGCAGATGAAGACGAAGAAATCGAGATCACTCATCACAACACAACAGGACTATACGGGATGAATGCAATCATCACCGAGTCACCAGCGATCGACATCGGACTGTCGATGCAGGACGAGAACAAGGAACAAGAGAAGCACATCGAACCAACAACATTTGATGGAGCCTTCAATCACCCAGATCCCATCCATCGAAAGGGATATCGAGCAGCCATCAAGAAGGAGTTTGATTCCATGGATACACGCAAGGTGTACAGCAAGATCAAACGAGACGCCATCCCACACGGCCGCAGATGCTGCAAATGCAAATGGGTCTTCAAGTTGAAACGCGACGGCACACATCGAGCACGACTCGTTGCATGTGGCTATTCACAAATCGCAGGAGTGGACTTCCAAGAGCACTACTCACCCGTCATCCATGACGTGACCTATCGAGTCATGATGGTGATCATGCTGATCAAGAAGATGGACTGCGCACTTGTCGATGTCGTAACGGCATTCCTACACGGAGACCTCGACGAAGAGATCTACATGAACTGTCCCAATGGGATGGATCATCAAGCAGACGAAGCCCTGACCCTACATAAGCCAATCTACGGACTTGTGCAGAGCGCCAGGCAATGGTTCAAGATGTTGGTGTCGACCCTCAAGAACATCAACTTCGAACAGAGCGCAGCAGACCCGTGCCTGTTCTACAGGAAGACGAACAAAGGAAGCATGATCGTGGCCATCTACGTGGACGACTGCTTCTGCTGTGGAGACTCCAAGGCACTGGAGACATTCCTGAAGGACATCCAAGGCAGCAAGTTCAAAGTAACAATCGAGCGCGGACTTGGAGACTACCTCAGCTGCAACATCGAACTGAACCATGACAAGACCAGAGCGACATTGCGTCAACCACATCTCATCCGACACCTCATCGAAGAGTTCGGAACCAAGGTTGAGAAGATGCAACGCTACGCGACACCGGGAACCCCGGGTCAAATCATCGTACGACCATCCGAAGATAACGGATTACAGAAGGTTGGAGCGGAAGAACATGCCGAATACCGCCGAGGCGTCGGTATGCTACTCTTCCTCATCAAGCACTCGCGACCAGATATCGCGAACCCTGTGAGGGAACTCTCCAAGGTATTGATTGGGCCCACCAAGGCCGCAATGAAGGAGATGTATCGGATTATCAAGTATGTGATCGATACAAAGGACTATGGATTGAAGATCCATCCAGCGCATCCAGAAGACGACGGCTGGGACATGGAGCTCTTTTGCGATAGCGAATATGCAGGAGACAAGAACACGAGAATCAGCGTAGGGGGATTCATCCTATACCTGTGCAAGGTACCAATCCTTTGGCGATCCAAGGCACAGAAGGCTGTCACATTCAGCTCATCCGAAGCAGAATATGTTGCCCTTTCCGAAGCGGCAAAGGAGATCTTCTTCGTCGTGCAGCTACTCGAAAGTGTGGGCGTCCCAGTGAAGACACCGATCAAGGTCCGCGTGGACAACATCGGAGCGATCTTCATGGCCAAGAACCCATCAACATCCCAACGATCGCGGCACATCGACGTGCGCCATCACTACGTGAGGAACATGGTAATCAACAAAACCATCGAAATCATTTTCGTCAAATCCGAGCAGAACACAAGCGACGGATTCACCAAGAACATCAAGGCCGACTTACAACGCGAACACGAGAAGTCGTACCTTGACACATCGAGAACATTCGAATGACCGAATGCACACAGGAAGGGTGTCGAGATGTACATGTGAGTATATGTCAAGATGTACGAGTATATGTGCATCGTTCACCCGTTATTCTCTCATATGCACTTGGACGGTATAACTACATTCGTGTCGATAGTATGCTGTGATTCGTCAGAATCACAGGGGAAACGGAACACACGAAAAGGGGCAGAATTTCTGGAGGGAATTAGCAATCGACGATTTCTGAGAGAATTGGAAGATCGTCCGTCCATCCATCAATGGAAACGTATGGTATCAAGCGAAACTCGAGGTACTTCCCAACTAAACCTCAGATGACGATATCATCTGACAGACTGCTGCATCACCAATGGAACGTGACATCTGGAGAGCAGAAGGGCGCCTACTGATGTCAACAGGATGTCATCATGTCACCACATCGACATCTGTTTCCAGGTCAGAGCAGGAGGCGAAGATCCGATGACTGAAGGACATCAAGATCATGGATACGGGAGATGAACTTCAAATGGTAAGTACTCATGGAGTAGGAACCAGTAGTGAACAAGCGGAGTATCGAATGCGGAGTACGCATTGAACACGGAGTATCATGTAGCACGAGTACATGATATTGAGAGAGAGAGAGAGAGAGAGAGAATACGAAGAGTAACCAGAGAGCATCTCACATGCCGACTCATAGGCAGACGATCGAATCTACAAAACAGACAAACACGCTGAGAGCATTGGGCAAGAGAACGGAGACACCAAGAGGATCGGAGTGCCAACGTAATGAAATAGCAAACAGAACAACTATCAATCAACACCGTCTTCCACAATTGTAGGCTTCAAATCACGGAACTTGCCAACACAGGTGCAGCATGATGCCAGTTGCACCATCAGTCACCAACTTGAACTCGGTACCTAAGGGCTCTCGCTTGCGACTGACGAATGTCAGGTGTGGCAGGTTCCCATTTTTCTTTTCTTGAGGCTGAAAAGCACTCATCGATTCATCAAGTACTTTGATATGACTTGGTATGACGACTTCGGAGCAGCAGCGGTTGAATGCCTCAACGCCTGCCTGAATCTGCCACCATGGATCCTCGCCCCTCCTTGATTCATCCGCAAATATCATTGGCATCAGAATCTCTCGGAGTTGGCGGAAGCGTCCTTTGGACATGTAGTTCAAGATGTTCGTAGTCTGCAGGAACCCCTCCTGTTGCCCCTGGCCCCACAGGTTGCAGGTGGCGTGCAGATTTCCCAGAAGAATGTGTCAGGAATCGGGTGTTCTGAAACACCAAATTGCCGCACCTCCCAAGAGTAAGGAGCCGAACATCGGGATATTCTACATTACCGCATCTCCCACGTTTGATCGTTGTGACACAGAAAAATGTGAGCTGCACGTTTCATGCGGTGGAGAACGACACGTGCCGAATGCGAACCATGCCCTGACGTTCATGACTCCAATGCAGGAATGCGAATCACACGTGTATGTCGCAGGGGGCGGGGATGTTGGAACCGTGACCAACATCACGACACGAGCGACTACGGCCCCCATGTCGCAACCAATGAGAAACGAGGACTGGAGGAAGGCCAACATCACGAAGTGTGAGATGGCTTGTGAACGAACCTGGTATGAGGAACTTCCAGGAAGCCGGTGAAGTGATCGGCGAAGAAACAATCAGAAACGATCGGAGTCGACCAGAATCGATCGGAGATGATCGGAGATGTCTGATGATCAAGGAGGTGGACAAGCTCCCAACCAAGGCGTTCCCGCAACGCATGGGAGACCGTGATCCAACCGAATGAGCCGATCTGTGTCATGCCTACGACTCGGTGATGTCTAAGGCATCGAAACTATCAGCGGAGGACAACGTGCTAATGTGCACGAACATTGGGTACTCGGTGGTGCATGCATGTCCATGATGAATTTGCGATGAATGCAAGATGGATGCCTGCTAGACCAACAGAAGGACCCATGGCAATCTCAGGAGGAGATTGGACTTTGCAATCGAGAGCAATGAAGAGCTCACAGTTCAGAGAAGTAGATTCTAACAAACGATTAGTTTTCTACTATCACACCACCCCGGATTTCCAACACGTTTCGAAACGTTACGATTGAAATCCTACGTTTCACCCCGCACCAACAAGCCATCATCCACCTTCATCATCATCATCATGAGTACCTACGAGACCAAGTCCGACCGTATCGTCTACTTCGACGGTAAGAAGGAGAACTGGAAGTTCTGGCACGCCAAGTTCCTCTGTCGCGCTAAACGTCGTGGTTATCGCGACATGCTCTTGAAGCCCTACTCCGATGTGAAGGTGACTGCTCCCTCCGCCGCAGCCGAGTCCCTGCTCGCAACGATCAAGTCTGATCCAGGCGCCAAACTCAAGGCGAGTACCAAGTCTGGTACCAAACCAAGCGCTGCGGATCTAGCGGAGTACAAGGCAGCAATGGCAAACTTCGCCTTCGAGGAACTGACCATGGCCATAAACCATGATTCGAAGGAAGGCAAGATCGCCTTCGAGGCGGTGTGGGGATGCGAGGGCATGCTGAATGGAGGAGGAGATCCTCATGCAGCTTGGGTGGCCCTCGGACGCATCTACGAGCAGCGCACTGCGCCTATGAAGGCAAAGTTGCTGGCGGAGCTCAATGCGATGCGATTGAAGAAGGGAGAGAATCCGGATCTCTTCTTGACGGACATGGAGGTCCTTCGCAACCGATTGATCGACCAGGAGGTGATCATCGATACAGAGCAGTTCAACATGCTCGTGCTCAACGCACTCTGCCGCGAGTACGAGATGGACGTGAAGCTGCTCGAACTCAAGTTCCATGGAAAGGAACGAGAGATGACTGTGGGCGACATCCGCGAAGCTGTGAGCCTCACCTACGACCGCCACCATCTCAAACATGGTTATAAGCGCGCAGGCAACAGCAGCAACGAGGAGCTCGCTCTGTTCGGAGCTGGACAGTTCAAGGGAAACTGTCGCAACTGCGGTGCCTACGGGCACAAGAAGGCGGACTGTCGTGCGCCAGCCAAGGGAGGCAACAACAACAGAGGCGGTGGGTCCAAGAAGAAGGGCAACCACGCCGATGCCAAGGGCGGATCCAAGAAAGGCGGATTCGACGGCAAGTGCAACTACTGCGGAAAGGCAGGGCACAAGATCATCCAATGCTTCAAGCTGAAGGCAGCAATGAAGGAAGCTGAGAGCGCCAACATGGCGATGGATGGTGACGACGCGATGGACGATATGGCACTCGTCATCGCAGACGGTGGTTTCGTTGAGATCGACGATCTTGATGAGATCGAACTCGAGGATGGACTCGAAGAGGATCTCTTCGAAATCATGGAGTCGTTCCCTTCGAACGAGAGAGCGGAATCGCCGATCACTGAAGGCATCCGCGACCTCATGAACGACGATCTGCTCGAATCAGACGAGAGCATCGGGATCACCGAAGTCGCTATGCCAGGGGTCGACGTCAACAATGCGCCACCTGCGCAAGAAGAGGAAGCAACGGCCACTCACATGAGCAGCGCCATCGACTACTTCCTGCGCGACGAAATCGACCGCGCGTGCGAACGCAGCAGGACGGATGCATGGTGTCCAATCTGCCTCGCGCGTGGAGCGATGTACTCATGGTGCACGGATTGCACAGAGTTCAACGTATTCAAGATCCGCGCCCCTTGGGCGTTCAGAAAGGTTCCGACAACCACCGAACCGGAAAGGATTCGCCGTCGAGCGATCCTGAGCCGATTCGACTCAGTGGAGGACGCCGTGAGGATCTCACTATCCAACGTCATGGAGGCTGAGCAAGTCCGAATCAATGACGCACTTCTGTGCTACGACGTCAGGAGGGAATCCATTCGGGAGAAAGCCTACTGCTTGGGAACCCGAGAGCTCTACTACATGCTCACCCAAATTGGGTTCCACGGAGCATACGACATATCGCTCAAGATCGTGGTCATCAACGAACTGCTCGAAGAGCGCAGACTGCCACTACTTCCCAAACACCTCATTTTGAGGATGAGCCGCTTGTGTACCCAACGCGTCTCATGGATGAGAGGCTGGGACGATACCGAAGTGCGAGACGGCATGGAGTGCCCAGAACTCCCAAAGGTCAGACCAATGGAGGGGAGTCCGCAATACAAGTTCGAACTCATGGAACACTTCGATCGAGCAAGGTTCGGACACGAGATGGCCATGGTGATCGAGGATTACGAGTCAAGTGAGAGCAACCGCGAGCTGGTTGCACCAGACCAACATGAAGCTAACACATGGTTGGGGGATACCGGCGCATCCTGCCACTTGACTAATAATGATGAGGGCATGACTAATGTGCGCCTCTCAAATTTCTCTGTGAAGGTGGGAAGCGGAAAATTCCTCCGCGCCACCAAGGTCGGTGATCTACGCATGCGAGTAATGCAGAAGGACGGCAAGAGCGCCATCATCATCCTGAAGGGAGTGCGCTACGTGCCTAAGCTCTGGGTCAACCTGTTGAGCATCGGCAAGGCGCTCCACAACGGATTCAATATCAGCAACAAAGGCGTGATCATCGCACTGGACAAGAACGGGCAGCGCATCCGATTCGATCGGATCATGGCAACTCACAGCGGATTCGTGCTCGGTGTGAACATGGTACCTGCCCCCAAGAGTGAAGAGATGGCGAATGTCGGGTTTGATACAAAGAAGCCCATGGATGTGAATAAGATCCATAAAATGCTAGGCCACGTTGACTCTTACACGATCTCCAGGACGGCGAGACAATATGGATGGAATATCACTGGGACTCTCAACCCATGCGAGGACTGCGCGATCGGAAAGGCGAAGCAAAAACGCCTGACCAAAACTCTCCAACTACGAGCGAAGAAGGTCGGAGAACGACTCTTCATGGATACTTCAAGTGTCCAAGCTACGAGCTTCGGACATGGAAAGTATTGGTTGCTGGTCATCGATGACTACAGCGACTACTGCTGGAGTTACTTCGTTAAGGAGAAGAGCGAGGTCGGTCCCAAACTGCTATCATTGTTGAAATGGCTATCAGGCAATCAACAAGTGACAGTGAAGAATGTCAGATGTGACAACGCCGGAGAGAATTACAGCGCAGAGGCGCTACTACTACGAGCAGGCTTCGCCCCAACCTTCGAATACACCGCCGCGTCAACTCCTCAACAGAACGGAAGAGTGGAACGGAAATTCGCGGTACTCTACGGTAAGGTCAGATCAATGCTGAACCAGGCGCACCTACCGAGACAGCTGCGGGGCAAATTATGGGCGGAAGCAGCAAGGAACGCAACGCAGATCGAGAACATCATCGAGACTAAGTCGAGAGACCCTGCGTGCCTGCTACTCAATGGACAGACCCCAACCTACGCGAAAGGATTGCGTATCTTCGGGGAGATCGGAATGGTCTACATCGGCAGTCGCGCAATCAAAGCGAAACTGGATGACAGATCGAAGCCAGCCATGTTCGTCGGGTACGGACAATCTCATGCGAATGGAGTATACCGCATGATGAATCTGGCAACCACGAGAATCCTAATCACCAGAGACGTGACATGGATGAACCAGTCGTATGGGCAATTCAAGGGTGTTGAGAATGCCAACAGAACGCAATGGGTGGATCTGGGAGACGACGACTTCGATGCCGGAGCAGCACTCCGTCACACGAAGGTTACTTGGGAGCATGACACGAGTATCGCAAGAGAAGCGAAGGCCGTATCAGCTGATCGAAGCAGAGAGCCCGGAACAGGCTACGAAGATACCACAGGCTATGCATCGAAGCAAGAAGAACCGCTACCTGCCCAAGGGGACGAACCATCGGACGATGAAGACGACGATGAATCCGGAAGGGACGACACACGAGTGACTCGAAGACAAGCCGCCGAAGGCAGAGAGATCGAGCAACCCCCAGCGAAACCTGTGGCAAAGATGTCAAGGATGCTACGGGGTTTAGTCCCGTACAACAATCCACCTGGATATGAATCCGACTCAGAATCAAGCAGTGGAGACGATGAACAAGCTGAGACAGCTGAGGCGATCCCTGCAACTACGGGCGAACGAGACTTCCATTCGAACATATCCATGTTCAATCGAGATGTGGCGAGTCTAATGATCGACACCACGGAAGGGAGAATGAGGCTGGATGAATTCATCGCAGCGAGCCAACGAGTCGAGAGAGGGGATTGGAATGAGACGTCCGAGCATGCGTACACGGCTATGATGCTGGACCCAACCACCTTCGAGGAATGCTGGGATCATGCAGATCCAGCGAGGCGAAGGAAGTGGCGGGAGGCCATCAATAAGGAGTTCTACGATATGACGAGACGAGGAGTCTGGCAAAAGATCAAGAAGAACCAGATGCCGAGGGATCGGCGATGTGTGAAGACGAAATGGGTCTTCAAGGAGAAGAGGAATGGAGTCTTTCGCGCCAGGTTGGTTGCCTGTGGATATTCACAGATCGCTGGAGTGGACTTTTCCGCTCATCATGCGCCAGTGATCCACGATGCAACATACCGCGTGATGCTCACTATGAAGATGTTGTTGAAGACGGACAGCATCATCATCGACTTCGAAACCGCCTTCCTGCACGGAGACCTCGAGGAAGAGATCTACATGCAGTGCCCCAAGGGAATGGAGCATGAACCGGACGAATGCCTGCTACTGAAGAAGACCATCTACGGGTTGGTTCAGAGCGCGAGGCAGTGGAATAAGAAGCTTGTGGACATCCTGATCAAGCTTGGCTTCCGGCAGAGCAAGGTGGACCCATGCCTGCTAATTCGGAATCGGGAAGGGAATCTCGTCCTCATCGGGACGTACGTCGATGATTGCCTGTGCATCGGAAGCACCCTCGAACTGAAGCGACTGGTGAAGGACATCAAGCGCGAACGATTCGGAATCAAGATCGAGGATGGACTCGAAGACTACTTGAGTTGCCGGATCGAATTCAACAAGAGCGAAACCAACTGCTGGGTGAACCAGCCACACATCATCAAGAACATCACGGATACGTTCAAGAGCGACGTGACGAAGCTTCAACGATACGGAACCCCAGGCACGCCAGGCCAAGGGATCCAAAGGAATAGCGAAGCACCCAAGGTCGACAAGGACCGACACAGCAGATACCGCAGTGGAGTGGGCATGCTTCTATACCTGGTGAAGCATTCGAGACCAGACATCGCGAATGCAGTCCGAGAGCTCACGAAGGTGTTGGATGGGCCAACGGCCACAGCATACAAGGAGATGCTGAGAGTGATGAAGTTCGTATCGGACACGAGAGAATACGGATTGAGAATGGAGCCCAAGCCGTTGAACAACAACGCATGGAAGATCGTGGTGTACACCGACAGCGAGTTTGCTGGAGACAAGGACAACCGCATCAGCGTTGGAGGACATCTGGTCCTACTGCAAGGAGTGCCTATCATCTGGAGATCGAAGGCGCAACGCAGCGTGACATTGAGCTCGACCGAGGCCGAGTATGTCGCACTGTCAGAAGCTGGAAAGGAGATCCGCTTTTTGACTCAACTGATGGAGGACATCGGGTTGAAGATGGAGAAACCTGCGGATGTGATGGTCGACAACGTGGGGGCGATCTTCATCGCCACCAATCCATCGACATCAGCGAGAACGAGACACATCGATATACGCAACCACTTCATCAGAGAGCTGATTGCTAACAAGGAGGCGAGAGCTCGATTCGTGAAGTCGGAAGATAACATCTCCGACGGATTCACGAAGAACACTAAGAAGGAGATCTACGATCGGCACAAGGGGAGCATCATTCAGCCCAGGTCAGCATTGGACTGAACATGGTGGATGATATGGTTGGAGCGGCAATGGAAGGGTGTCAGGAATCGGGTGTTCTGAAACACCAAATTGCCGCACCTCCCAAGAGTAAGGAGCCGAACATCGGGATATTCTACATTACCGCATCTCCCACGTTTGATCGTTGTGACACAGAAAAATGTGAGCTGCACGTTTCATGCGGTGGAGAACGACACGTGCCGAATGCGAACCATGCCCTGACGTTCATGACTCCAATGCAGGAATGCGAATCACACGTGTATGTCGCAGGGGGCGGGGATGTTGGAACCGTGACCAACATCACGACACGAGCGACTACGGCCCCCATGTCGCAACCAATGAGAAACGAGGACTGGAGGAAGGCCAACATCACGAAGTGTGAGATGGCTTGTGAACGAACCTGGTATGAGGAACTTCCAGGAAGCCGGTGAAGTGATCGGCGAAGAAACAATCAGAAACGATCGGAGTCGACCAGAATCGATCGGAGATGATCGGAGATGTCTGATGATCAAGGAGGTGGACAAGCTCCCAACCAAGGCGTTCCCGCAACGCATGGGAGACCGTGATCCAACCGAATGAGCCGATCTGTGTCATGCCTACGACTCGGTGATGTCTAAGGCATCGAAACTATCAGCGGAGGACAACGTGCTAATGTGCACGAACATTGGGTACTCGGTGGTGCATGCATGTCCATGATGAATTTGCGATGAATGCAAGATGGATGCCTGCTAGACCAACAGAAGGACCCATGGCAATCTCAGGAGGAGATTGGACTTTGCAATCGAGAGCAATGAAGAGCTCACAGTTCAGAGAAGTAGATTCTAACAAACGATTAGTTTTCTACTATCACACCACCCCGGATTTCCAACAAGAATGATCCCCAAAACGCCCAGAACTCGCTGTCGGAGAAGGTGCAAGAGATTCCGATCGAATTTCTTGCTGGATTCGCATTGGTGATCCGCTGGTTGAAGCAGTCCACCTGCGCTTTCCAGTCACCTGGCCAGATGTGTTGGATGAGGTGCAACAAGTTGGCACGGCCCCTTCGGTTGCTGCTTGACTTTTGCAATGTGTCGTGGAAGTTAAACCCAGTCACTGCCACAGTCTTGCATAGCAAAGGGCTGTGGGCCTGGATGTGGTTGTCAGGAACCACAATCCAGGTCTGATTGTCGAGGCCCTTTCCCACAACCACATTCGTCCCCATAAGGGCAAGCTTGGCTGCCCTGTGCGGAACTGCGTCGGCCAGTCGGTCGCCTCAAAAGGAGTAGTCGAGATGCGGTCCATCATGGACTGACAAGATGCTGGCGTCGTCGCCCATTGGCACCTTGCCGCCGCCATCAGCTCCATCAGCTCCATCAGAAGCATCAGAAGCATCAGAAGCATCGCGGCGGCTGCTGTGACCGTCAGCGCGAAGCTCGTCGCCATTGGAGATTGCTCCTTTGACGCGACGAGAGCGAGGGGCAGAGTCTGATCCAGCGGGAGGACCACTTGGCATCGGTTCAGAATGGCCATGATGGGAGCGATTGGGGTGGTTTGAAATCGATTCGCGGGCGATGGATACACCAGCGATCATGTTCCTGACTGCTGAGCCAATCTGGAGCGCTGCATGGGGCGCAACGATGAATGCACACTTCTTCTGGAAACGTCGCAGTGCCAACACACCCTTCCCAATGTAGCGGGTGTGGATGAGGTCGGTAATCTTGTCAGGAGGGGCATGGTGGATGGGTTCGTTGATCAGCTTCAACGTCGCAGCTTGGTGGTCACACACAACCTCGAGCACGGTCCAGTGGATCGCCCAGACGCGATCAGCAAGGGACTTCAGCACAATGCCACGGAGAGGGACCTTCTCGCCATGAGATCCGTGGGAGGGATGGTTGAAGTTGGAGAGGACGTGGGAACCAACTTTGAGAGGCATGGTGAAGAGGAGTGTTGGTGGTGGACGAGTTGATTGTGATACTTGGAGGAATACTGATGTGGAGGACAGTTGGTATATCTTTGGAGGAAGTGAAGGACGAAGACCAAGACTACATGGACGGGTGCATGAGAGGATACTGCGTCGATTGAAGGCAACCGAACGATGATCCGACGTCAGGGCGATGCACAACCTCGCATGAAGTAGCCAGACTCAGGTGAGGAGTGCAGTCGGAATCAACAACACGTAACAACACACGATATTTTTGGCGCCAAGTGTTGTGCGTTCACGGATCGATGATCATGGCTGTCACGAGCATTAGTGACTGACTTCAAACACCCAAAGCAACACCCAAAGGCATCCTGCACCGCTGACCAGCACACCACCCAAAGCAGAATGAAGTGGCGAATACAGCCATGCCATTCACTTGAGTAATAGACGAAACAAAATTGGATGCGGGTCTTTGGAAGGCCGCCGGTCGAGATTGGACCAAGAAGCAACAAATTTCTGTACCAGGATGTCGTAGACTCTACGTGGTTACCAGTGGTTACCAACGAAAAAATTCCGGATTCTTGTCCGTACGTCGTCCATTTGAAAAAGGCCGATAAAGGGTTGAAAGAGGCATCAAGATGAACAGGAAGCAGAGACCGTTTGCCGACAATGAACACATCAACAGAGAACTCTCACTCTCCTCTTTCCAATGATGCAAAGATGTCAGGCAACAGCCATCAACTCATCGAATGGCAGCTTGTGCCGTCGGCGATACACCAATGGTTGTGATATTGTGTCCAGATGTCAGCACTGATTAGACCGGCGTAGGCAGTGGTGAGATCGTGGGCTCTGGTTTGGAGGTAATTGTTATCGTTAGTTGTCGATTAGTTGGTTTTACTGTTGGTTGGTGAGTTTGTATTGAACTCTCGGATTATGAGATGAGGATGAGATGTTGTTCTGGACTGATTGCAAGTTGCAGGGTCAGCAGCATCTCTCGTGTGAACGACCGTGATCATCATCATCATTCTGTTTGCATTCGTCGTGATGCGCCGCGTTATCGGCCATGAGCATCATCGACATTCGGTTTGGTTCTGTCGCGATGTGCCGTGTTATCGGCCATGAACATCGTCGACATTCGGCTTGTTTCGGTCGCACTGTCCCGTGTTATTCTGGTCTTGGTCTTGCATTGCGACTGTACTCCGATATCGTATTCGGTGGAGTTGATATCTGTCATCCGATTCCACGGTTGATTCGGATGCATTTATCGCGTGTTTTGTGTCGTCTTTTTCGGATTCCCACACGATGGACATTGTTGAGAAAATGTGGCGCGCAGGGATATCTTCGATTCGTGGATGATTCGATGATCAATTCATCATGATCGAAGATTTGCTTCCGACACGATCGGGAAATTCCCGTGCCTTAAAATTGAGTCACTGGAATAATCCCACACTCCCTTGTCAACCTTGGTCTCTCTGTGGGAACTTCCATCCCATGGAAAGCTCTGTGAACTTGTGGAACTTGTCATCAGCGAGAGGCTTCGTCCACAGGTCTGCGAGCTGGTCGTCGGTGTCGATTGCGTAGATCTCGATGAGTTTGCGATCCACGTATGATCGGAAGTGATGGTATTTGATGTTGATGTGCTTCGTTCTGGGGCGCATCTTTGGGAACTTTGCGATCTCGTAGGCTCCTGAGTTGTCTTCGAACGCGTTGCAGTACACTCGTGGCTTGTACTTCTCTGGTACAATCTCGTTGTCGCACATCTCGCTCATGAGGTTCATCATTGGAATCACGTCGCGCAAAGCAGTGGACAATGCAATCACTTCAGCTTCAGTTGTGCTCAAAGCGATCTCTGTCTGCAAGCGGGAGGCCCATGCAATTGGGCATCCAGCAAATCGAATCAGGTAGCCGGTTCTGGACCGTGCAGTGGCCGAGTCGTCTCTTGCGGTGTCTTTGTTCCACAGTCCGGCGAAATCAGCATCAGCAAAGCACTCGAATGCCTTGTCGTTTGGATCCAGAATGATCCCTTCGTCTCTGGTTGCCATCAAGTATCGCACAATGAGGTGGATTGCCTGAGTGTGTGACTTCTTTGGGTTGGCACTGAATCGGGCGGCTTGGTGCACCGCATACCCAATCTCCCCTCGAGTGGACTTCTCCAGGAAGTTGAGCTTGCCGATGACTGACCGGTAGCTCCAGGTTGCGTTGTGCTCCTCTCCGTCCTCATCAGCCTCCAGTATCTTCGTGGTCAGCGCAGGCGAGTCTCTCGGTCTGGTGTTGGGCCGAAAGTTGACGTCTTTGATGATTTGGTCGATGAGGTGTGGCTGCGAGAGCTTGATGCGTCCGTCTTCCAGGTGAGTGACGTGCACACCCAGGTAGTCCGACAGGTCCCCTTCGTCCGTGATGTTGAACCGCTGCTTGAGTTGAGCGAGCAGTCTGTCGATCTCTTCCGAGCTGGGGCCGGCCAGGATTCCGTCGTCCACGTACACCAGGAACATGGTTTTGCCATGATAGTAGACGCACTCGTCCACCTTGCTTCTGGTGAATCCGACGTCCAGCAATCCCCGATGCATGTGCTGATTCCAGACTCGTCCGGCTTGCTTTTGGCCGTACAAGTTCTTCACCAGCTTGAGGACATGGTCCTTGTTGTCGCTCTCTCCGATACTTACCCCGACTGGAACCTCCATGTAGATGGTGGTCTCCACTTCAGCCTGTGGATAAGCGAGCACGAAATCGATCTGTCGAGTGTGCCAGTTGTTGAGAATTGACAGGATGAGAACAAGTCTGATGGACATCCACGTGACGACTGGGGCGTAGGTCTCCCAGAAGTTGACGCCTTTCACTTGTTGGCCGCCATGGACATTCAGTCTCGCCTTCCATTTGTAGATCTCTCGGGTCTTGATGCGCCGCTTTCGCTTCATTGACCACACTGATGTGACCACCTTGGTTCCTTCAGGCACTTCGGATCTCTTCACGACCTCCCAGTGACCATTCTCATGGTGGGCGTTGATCTCCGCCTGCATTGCTTCTTTGAACTTGAGGCGATCCGGTTGCTTCATGGCTTGATGGTAGTACATGGTGTCTGGATCGGCCGAAGCTGCGAATGCGATTGGGTCCGACGTCTCGTTGGTGTCGAAGCTCTCTCCATTCGAGAAGGTGTTGGCGACTTCCAATGCTCCGGGCAGGGCCACCACTTCGGTGTCCCCGTTCTCCCGGACCTTTCGGGACGGTGTCCGATGTCTGTTGGAGCGTCTCAGGATGGATGCAGGTGCCGACTGGGAGTCGCCTGGCGTCGCAGGGCTTGCTGTGTCGCTGGGTGCTTCGCCGATGTCGATGCTGTCTGCTGCCTCCGTCTCTGGCGCGTCGAACTCTTCGGGCGGTTCGTCTGGCTCCGCCGATGCCTCCTTGGTCTGTGGTGGCGATCGGTGCTCGGGAGACCAGCGTAACCCTTTGGTTCCGGTCGCTCCCTTGGAGCGCTTGATGACTTCTGCCTTTCTGATGCCCGCCAGCTCCTTCCATCTGCCATGGTTCGTTCCCGATGTTCCTGCCACGGTCTCGAACATGTCGTCGCACTTGATGTGGAACTGCGGTGACACGAGTCCGGTCCTTGGGTTCAGGATGAGTGCCACTGACCTTGCATGTCTGGGTGACAGTCCGAGGTAGATGCCGATCCGTGCCTTGGACATCCACTTCGGCTGTGATTGGCCGTTCGCGAGACGAGGGTTGAGCACGTATGTGGGGCATCCGAAGGAGTGAAAGTGTTTCAGCTGGGGCTTGATTGCTGATCCAGAGAATCTCTCCATTGGTGTGATGTGATTTACCACAGGGTTGGGAGTTGCATTCATCACCTCGTTGGCCATCCGCAAAGCATAGGGCCACAGTGAGATTGATGCAGCCTCCTTCCATCGGACATGCATGTGCAGCAGCATGGTTCTGGCCGCCTCCTGCAGGTCTCTGATGCGTTTCTCTGCCACCCCGTTTTGGAAGTGAGCATACGCCGCACAGAAAGTGATGGTCTGGCTGGAGCGATCGACATGCGAGAGGAACTTGTTCTCCGCAAATCGACCATTGTCGGCATGGTAGTGCCGGATGGTGACTCCGTAGGTTCTGGCGTACGCCTCGAATGCTCGTTTGGCATTCAGCGTCTCCTCAGCGTTGGTGCTCTTTTGCAAGTGCACATAGCTGAAGCGGCTGTGATGATCCGTGAAGATGGTTGCAGCTCGGTATCTCTGGATGGTGAGCTTACCTTTGATCTGACCGATGAAGCCTTGGGTAGGTGACTCCATTTGGTCCACCGACACACAGTCTCCTGGCCTGTTGATGGGGATGAGCTTGCTCACCTGCTGGTTGCCTCCCTTGGTCCGCCAAGGTCGCCGGGTCGCTTTCCCATACTCACACGATGCGCAGACCGGAATCTGACAGTCCCTGAACTTCGCTGGGATCTCTCCCTTGGAAGCCATGGTCCGCATCTTGTTGAATGAGACGTGTCCCAGCTTGTAGTGCAGCCAGAGCATGTCCGCGGTTGGAGTGGTGCTGAACTCGGATGCATGGTCGATGGGCGCTCGGTAGGGGATGTCCCGGAAGTCGATTCGCGTTGGCTCCTTGCTGAGGTCGTCTTCGGCTCCGCTGGTGTCAATGGCTTGTTCGCTCTGATTGACGCTGCCTTCGTCGTCGTCCATCACCACTGACTCTTCGTCGTCGCTCACCAGGTGGGTCGCGTCCAGTTGGTTGTCTGGCGTGGATATGGGGACTTCGGTAGCCATGCAGAATTTGCGAACTCCGCTGTATCCGGTTGCTGTCCGGATCATCCCAATGTTGGAGGATGTGAGAGGTATCGACCTCTGGTGTCTTCGTCGGTCCCAGAATATCTCCATGCGATTCCCAAGGGTGGTGCATCCTGTACCTTCTGGATCCTTGCTGCATTGCGCCCAGTGCTGTGGGCAGAGCAGTTGAAACGGTAGGCCAGGTTCGTAGATGACCCCGTCCAGCTCGATGACGTGCCGATTCCCGTTGTCGTCTTCGATTCGCCATTCCACCTTGCCTTGCAGATGCACTTTCCGCGTTCCCACTCCTTTCACCACCTTGTCAATCTTGATTGGATCTCCGATGAAGTCCTCCTTGTTGTTCGTGAAGGAGGTCGTGGCACAGTTGTCCACTGCCATCTCGAATGAATCTGAATCGAATCTGGCAAGCGGCATGGTGTGCGCGTGCTGCTGCTCCTGGTCGGCGATTGTCCAAAGATGCAGCATTCTCCGTGAGGGTCTGCCGTCCTTGGATCCGATCCTGGGTGGTCTGGTTCTGGTGCCACGCGCGTAGAAGCGTCGGCACTTCGTGTGGCTTGATCGCCATCTGGTATGTTTGCGAGAGTCTCGTTGGATCAGCGCGATGCGCTGAGCGACCCAAGTTACCAGGGCGACCACCACCACGGTCGTCACTGACTCCTCATCCCCACATGCGATTGCGCTGATGCAGAGTGTAGCCAGTAACGCCACGATGAATGGCCTGCAGAGGGTGAACACAAATGCCCACACCCTCCGGCCTGTGATTCAGTACTCCTCTTCGACCACATGTGGCATGGCCACCTGGGGCTTGTTTCCTGAAGCACCGTCTCCTCCGGCTTTGCCGGATTGCCCACCCTTGTTGGCCCCTCCATTGATGGCCTTGCACTCGGATGGCTTGTGTCGGACCCATTTTCCGTTGGTTCCGTGATTCGGGCACCAGTGGACGTCCTTTCCGCTCGGGTCCTTTTTGGACTTGGACGCTCCGTTGGCCGGCGGTTGGTAGAACCACGGAGTGTCTCCGGATCCAGCCTTCTTGCCGTCCTTGTCCTTGTCCTTGCCCTTCTTGCCCTTGCCTTCTTTCTCTGGCTTGCCCTTCTTCTCTTTTCCTTTGTTCCCGTTTCGGTTCTTCTTGATGCGCTCGATCTCGGCCGTGAGGGCCACGATGTGCTTCTGGTCGTCGGTCTGCGCCTTCCAGGTGCCGCGCTCCATCATCGTCTTGAACTTCTTCTCGACGAGATCCATGAGCGAGTCTGCGCTGAGAGCTTCTCCTTCGTGGTGCTGGTCTTCCTTGCTTTCGATGTACCGGCGGAAGGCTTCGTCGTTCACCTGCTTGTAGGCTTCGAAGAGGTAGACCAAGAGATCGTGGGTGACTTGCCCACGGGCGTTCAGCTCGCTGCGCTGATGCTTGGCGTACTCATTGAGTTCCGTGATGTTGTCGGAGAGCTCGCCGATCTTCGTTGGCAGGTTGGCCAGGTTGCTGCGAAGCATGCTGACGGTCGCGTTGGTGTTGACCAGCGACTTCTCCATGAGTACCTTGAACATCAGGAGTCCGTCGTGCACCACCCCTTCAACGGTGGTCATTGTGTACCGCTGTGACTCCAGCTGCAACCGGGATCTGGCGTCCTGGGTCAGAGAGTCTTGAATGCACCGACCGATCTGCATCGCGATCTGGGCGTGTCGGGTGGCTTTGAGCGAGTACCGCACGGCGTACTTCCGAATCTCGTCGTAGCGAATCGTGCTGTGTTCGAAGAAAAGGTTGCGCATGCGTCCTCGGATGAAGATCTTCACCGTTGGTAGCCAATTGAACTCCATTCCACGAGCGTTGATTGCGTGCGTGAACTTGTGCACCAGGTTCGAGGTCATGTCGAACTCCACAGGGAGGGGTTGGACAGCCTTGTAGTACATCTTCGCCACCGACGGGATGTTGTAGTTCAGCAGGGTGTTGTGGATGCGCGCCGGAGTCAGTGCGTATTGGAACGCCGGGGGTCCAGCTCCTCCGATGCCAAGGCCACCGTCCGCTGGGCCGAAGTCGGAGAAGTCATCGTCCGGCGCGTCCAGATCGATGTCGTCGCCGTAGTCTCCTCCATCGTCGCCGCCGCCGCCGCCGCCGTTGTCACCGCCGCCTCCGCCGCCGTCTGCGTTGGTCGGAAACTGGAATCCGCCGCGTGGTTGCGGGGTCGGCACTCGATTGGTTTGTCGAGGGCCTTCGGCGCCTGTTCCGCCTTCTTGGAGGGGCGGGACGTAGTACCGGCCTTGAGGTTGGTTCTGCACCTGGTTGGTCGGGATGGCGTCGTTGCTTGGTCTGGGCGTTGGCTTGCGTGCGGCTGGCACGTCGCCCTGGACGGGTTGGACGTTGGCTGGGTTGGCCATCGCCGAGAGGCCGGCGGCCTGCTGTGCCGCCTGGTTGGCTTGGCTCGTCTGCGAGCGTGTTGTGACGGTTCCCGTCATTGCTGCTGACAGATGGGTTTTCCAGTCAGTGAACAGGTACCGTTGCTTGTCGTTGGAGCCGTGGGACGAAATGGTGTCTTTGCCGTTGGTTGTTCGTCTTGAGGGTCCGTAGTAGCGCTTGGTTAAGGTGGTTTGCCTTGACGTTGCGCAGAGGAAGCGTGTGATATTGTGTCCAGATGTCAGCACTGATTAGACCGGCGTAGGCAGTGGTGAGATCGTGGGCTCTGGTTTGGAGGTAATTGTTATCGTTAGTTGTCGATTAGTTGGATTTACTGTTGGTTGGTGAGTTTGTATTGAACTCTCGGATTATGAGATGAGGATGAGATGTTGTTCTGGACTGATTGCAAGTTGCAGGGTCAGCAGCATCTCTCGTGTGAACGACCGTGATCATCATCATCATTCTGTTTGCATTCGTCGTGATGCGCCGCGTTATCGGCCATGAGCATCATCGACATTCGGTTTGGTTCTGTCGCGATGTGCCGTGTTATCGGCCATGAACATCGTCGACATTCGGCTTGTTTCGGTCGCACTGTCCCGTGTTATTCTGGTCTTGGTCTTGCATTGCGACTGTACTCCGATATCGTATTCGGTGGAGTTGATATCTGTCATCCGATTCCACGGTTGATTCGGATGCATTTATCGCGTGTTTTGTGTCGTCTTTTTCGGATTCCCACACGATGGACATTGTTGAGAAAATGTGGCGCGCAGGGATATCTTCGATTCGTGGATGATTCGATGATCAATTCATCATGATCGAAGATTTGCTTCCGACACGATCGGGAAATTCCCGTGCCTTAAAATTGAGTCACTGGAATAATCCCACACTCCCTTGTCAACCTTGGTCTCTCTGTGGGAACTTCCATCCCATGGAAAGCTCTGTGAACTTGTGGAACTTGTCTGTCAGGAATCGGGTGTTATGAAACACGTGATTGCCGCACCTCCCAGGAGTATTTGGAGTCAAGTGCTGTGAAACACTAAATTACCGCACCTCCCACTATGACATTATGAGCATCAAAATGTGAGGTACATGATGAGGCGAAGGCTGTCCTGAGACGAATGGCGAATGACAAGTGTGGATCGGATGATGATGACTGTGAAGGGTAATGCAATCATCCAATACACGATTGCATGTCACATGGGGCTGCAATGATGCATTCGTGACCATCATCAGGTACAAGCGAATACAGCCCTCACGTAATGACGAACAAAGAACCGAGGAGTGGAAATATTCCATTACCACGAAGTACAAAAAGGATCGTGAGAGAACCCTCCGGTGATAATGGATGAAGCTGGTAACGAACCAGCGAAATGCAAGTGGTAAGGGATGTCTGCCTCAACACGAGACATCGTGTGAGAAATCGTGAGAACAACGGTTCAACCGTGAGAACAGTTGTGTCTCTTGTGTTTTGTGAAAAACACGAAGATGATGATCCGACTGAGTGAAACGAGTCGGTAACGCCTGTGAATCAATGATGTCTATGCTGACGAAACTATTGGTAGAGGGCAGGAGATGGAATATCTGAGATGCATGATGAGATGCACCAATACTACAAGATGAGATGTACATGGAGTACATGCTGCATGACATGATGAAGCAGGAGGACAGCACTGCATGAGCAAGGGCAAGACTGTGTGCTACTGTGGATTATGTATGCTTTGGCAAATGGAATTGAAAGTGATGAAGATGTTGTACTCACAGTTCCAACAATGCAATAACATGAATAGGTAACCAGAGACTACTACTAGAGACTGGGGTACCCCGGATTTCCAACACGTTTCGAAACGTTTATGATTGAAATCCAACGTTTCCACCACCACCAACACTAGCCAACATCACCATCATCGACATGACCACCATCTACACTCAAGACCATCGCGAGTAATGATCCCCTGTGTGAAGAGAGAGGAGAGCAAGCCGCTCTGGAGCATGATGCTCCTTGCCAATGAACGCCAAGAACGGCATGGCAACCCCCACACGAACAACGATATCGAGACGATGATGATGATCGAATCGAGCACCACCGCGAGTCCACCAGCAGAGTGGAGACCGCAGCTGAGGCAAGTACAGACACTACATGTATTGCTGGAAGCAAGGAGGCGCTCGGAACGCGCGCATTGGAAGAACTGTCCATGGTCATGGGACCATGAAGTCGAGGAAGGCATGGAGACCTTCACGGCTGTGTTGGAGTACGAGAGCGAGCTGTACGCAAGAAGAGATTCGGACGCAGCAGACCAGGCTCTCGGATGCATCGGATTCAGCAGATTGCGCCATGAGGGCGAGACAGCTGACGGAGCTCAACGAGATGCAATTGAGGAAGCAATGAGAGCTTCCAACCTACCCTGCAAGAATGGAGCTGCCTCATCAGCACTCGGTCGATATGGAAGCCGAGAATGAATGAGGAGCAAAACTGGTCGCTGATGCTGCGCGCCTGTGCACATGGCACGCGCGACGTAATCGACCATGAGCATGCAGGCAGGGATGACAAGATGAAGGACGATCAAGATCTATGCAGGAATGGGCATGGCCCATGATCGCGAACACATCAAGAGTGACGCGAGGAGCAGCAATGGAAAGCATCGAGATGATCACGTGGCACCGACTGCCATCGAGTGATACATGCTCGAGTGCTGGCTGCGATTCCTACTGTGAGATGATCGAGGAGGTAAGAATGCAATCTGCCAGCCATGAATTGGCAACAACAACGAGAACAGCAACACAGGAAGTGTGTGCTTCGACGAGAAGGGAAAGCGCTGGAACAGGCTGGACGGGAGGTCCTTCCGCGCTTCGATCCCAGGCTCAATACGAAAGACGAGGAACAAGAGGTGTCCTCGCCATCGGAGAAGACGATGATTCAAGACACCCGCAGAGCCATGAGCCTCATCTACAACCGCCACCGTATCAAACACGGTTATAAGTGCGCACGAGGCAACGGCATTGAGAGAGTGAGAGAGATAGATGACACTGACAACGGATCGGTCGGTTCAGGAGCAGACGTCCTAACCGCGATGCCCACGATAGTGAGATGAAGGAAGCTTGGTCGGCCAAGGTCGCGACAGACGGGATGGACGGGATGGATGACATCGCTCCCATCACAACCGACGAGCTGATGTCCATGCCCATCAACGAAAATGTGGTCGGCATCAAAATTGTGACCAACGCGAAATTCGTGGCCATCACCGAAATCGCGAACAACGACCAAAATGTGACCATGTGAAACTACACGATGATGCGCGACGACAACGCGATCACGAACAACATGGCACTCGTAACAATCAACAATGATGGGGTTTCCGACTTCGACAGTGGAACACCAGTCAATGACTACGAGTGGACCAGAGAGGAGATAGCCGAGTACACTCCAGGAGTGTATAGCTACTACGAGCCTACGGACGATCACGATGGAGTTGATCAACAGACAACCCTTTTCATCCGAGAATGAAGAGGAAGATGGCAACGCCAACTACAACGAAGGCGAAACGAGTGATGAGGAGCACAAAGGACCGCTTGTGGATGCAGGTCCGATCTGCCTCTTGGTTCGATACTCGTTGAGCAGCATGACGTCTGCCAACTATGAGCGCTTCGAACTTTCGATGATCTACGACGACGCGATCAACGAATTCGAGAGTCGACTGTGCAAATGAGTGCACCCACGCGGGTTGCACCACATGATGCATGAGATTGGCGTGCGGAGCGCACTCGACGTGGCTCGCAATGTGTACGCAATCAACGACATGCTGGAGAACAACCTCACTCCAATCCAACAGACGCTGATTGGACACAGGAGTCGCATGCAAGCGGTATGGACCGCACGAGTGAACCTGGTGATGACCAGGACCCTACTCATGATGAACGAGACATGGATGGATACGCCATGCGGGCAATTCGAGAGTATTGAGAATGCCAGCAGGTCAGTACTGACAGACCTGGGAGATGACGACTCGATATCGGGGATGATTTCCCCAGATAGACGAGCAACTTGGGAGCGACGTGCGGATACCATCCGTAGCATGGAGACCGACGACGCTGATAGAGCAGAAGAGCCGGAGACGATACAGATACAGAAGACGCTGCTCGAGGGCAAGATGACGTGCTCCCTACCCAAGGGGACAATGAATCGTACGATGACGACGACGATGAATCCGGAAGGGACGATGAGACGGGACAAGACGATTTGATCGAGGACGCACCAAACACAGTCCCAATCGCAGAACCTGTCGTGCACATGCCAAAGATGCTGAGTGCTCTCGAGGGATACTACGATATGCCCATTCCGAAGGAGGAGCGAGAACTTGGATCAAGTGAAGAATCAGAATCAGAGAATGATGAGGGGTATGAGACCACTCGAGAGATGACTACCACACTACCGGCGACAGGAGGACCCAACTTTCACACAGAAGGGTCAACATTCAACAGAGATATCGCAGGCATGACGATTGACACCACTCATGAGAAGATGAGCTTGGGTGACTTCATCACTGCGAATCAAGCATTGAACTACAGACAGAACAGAAAGGGATCCGAGCAAGCAAATGTCGCAATGATGCTGGATCCGACCACAATTGACGAATGACGGGGTCATGTGGATCCCAAGAAGAGCAATGAATGGCAGGAGGCCATGATGGTACGGTTCAGTGATATAGCCATAGCATGAGCATGGCAGATGATCAAGAAGGACCGGATGCCGAATGATCGGCGAGATACTACGAGCACAGATATGAGATCGATGTGCGATGAGAATGAGATCGATGAGAGAGAGACACGAATCTGGAAAGGATACAGCTATGAGAGCGCGATCCATGAACGGCGGATTCCAGATACAGTGAGCCAAGACGCATCGATATACGATCAATGAGAGAGACGCGGGCATGTCGGATGAAGAATCGAATGACAGAGCCGGAAGGGAGGAACCTCAGATGAATGGAGGATGAATGGCAGGATGCCACCAACCACTCCCATGACGAAGAAGCTGCAGCATGATGAATCGATGCTATCCAGAAGAGGATGAAGGTGATCGACAGCGTGGTTGCAAGGCAACACGACGACAGAGCTGGCAGCTGACCACAATATACCAATACCCAACGAGGGTGACGAACGAAGCATCAGAATCAGGAGACGACGATGGCTACGCAACTGCACAGGAGACGATGACCGCTCCAGTGGCAACAGACGGACCCAACTTCGAACAAGGCGGGTCAATCATCAACAAGGATGTTGCAGGCATGAGGATCGATGCTATCCAATGAAGGATGAGAGTGATCGACTTCATCGCTGCAAGTCAGGATGTTGAGAGCGAACGCGACGGCAAGAGAGATTCGTGCACATCAACACTGGAATGATGCCGAGTCTATGAGCGCCTGAGGAATGCCAGGATCATGTGGATCCTGATGATCGGAAGGGACGAAGTATGAGTGACTCGAAGGTAAGCTGGTGAAAGCATGGACCTCGAGCACTATCCCACAAGACCAGTGGCAAGGATGCCACGGATGACACGCGGCTTGGCACCGCACAACAATGCGCCAGAACACCACTCCAACCCAGATTCAAGCGGTGGAGGTGGTGAGTCAGCTGAGGAAGTGGAGAAGACCCCAGCAACAGCGAGAGAGGGAATGAGACGTCCAAGCATGCATACATGGCTATGATGCTGGACCCCACCACATCCAAAGAATGCTGGGATGATGCGGATCCAGCGAAGCGAAGTGAAAGAGATGGCAGGAGGCCATCAACAAGGAGTTCTACGACATGATCAGACGAGGAGTCTGGCAGAAGATCAAGAAGAGCGAGATGCCGAGGGATCGGCGGTGTGTGAAGATGAAGTGGGTCTTCAAGGAGAAGAGATCTACATGCAGTGTCCCAAGAGAAAGGAACACGAACCGCATGAATGCCTGCCGGTGAAGAAGACCATCCATGGGTTGGTGCAGAGCGCGAGGCAATGAAACGAGGAGCTTGTGAACACACTGACCAAGCTTGGCTTCCGGCAGAGCAAGGCGGATCCATGTCTGCTAATCCGGAATCGGGAAGGGAGCCTTGTTCTCATCAGGATGTATGCCGACGATCGCCTGTGCATTGGAAGCACACGTGAGCTGAAGCAATCGGTGAAGAACATCAAGGGATCCAGAGGAACAACGAAGCACCCGAGGTCGATATGAATCGACACAGCAGATACCACAGTGGTGTGGGTATGCTGCTATACCTGGTGAAGCATTCGAGACCAGACATCGCGAATGCCGTCCGAGAACTGACGAAGGTGTTGGATGGGCCAACGACCACAGCATACGAGGAGATGCTGAGAGTGATGAAGCTCGTGTCGGACACGAGTATATGGATTGAGGATGGAGAGACCTGTGGATGTGATGGTTGACAACGTGAGAGCGATCTTCATCGCTATCAACCCATCGACATCAGCCAGGACGAGACACATCGACAAGCGCAATCACTTCATCAGAGAGCTGATTGCGAACAAGGAAGCGAGGGCTCGATTCGTGAAGTCAGAGGACAACATCTCTGACGGGTTCACGAAGAATACAAGAAAGGAGATCTACGATCGGCACAAGGGGAGCATCATTCAGCCCAGGTCAGCATTGGACTGAACAAGGTGGGTGATATGGTCGGATCGGCAATGGAAGGGTGTCAGGAATCGGGTGTTATGAAACACGTGATTGCCGCACCTCCCAGGAGTATTTGGAGTCAAGTGTTGTGAAACACTAAATTACCGCACCTCCCACTATGACATTATGAGCATCAAAATGTGAGGTACATGATGAGGCGAAGGCTGTCCTGAGACGAATGGCGAATGACAAGTGTGGATCGGATGATGATGACTGTGAAGGGTAATGCAATCATCCAATACACGATTGCATGTCACATGGGGCTGCAATGATGCATTCGTGACCATCATCAGGTACAAGCGAATACAGCCCTCACGTAATGACGAACAAAGAACCGAGGAGTGGAAATATTCCATTACCACGAAGTACAAAAAGGATCGTGAGAGAACCCTCCGGTGATAATGGATGAAGCTGGTAACGAACCAGCGAAATGCAAGTGGTAAGGGATGTCTGCCTCAACACGAGACATCGTGTGAGAAATCGTGAGAACAACGGTTCAACCGTGAGAACAGTTGTGTCTCTTGTGTTTTGTGAAAAACACGAAGATGATGATCCGACTGAGTGAAACGAGTCGGTAACGCCTGTGAATCAATGATGTCTATGCTGACGAAACTATTGGTAGAGGGCAGGAGATGGAATATCTGAGATGCATGATGAGATGCACCAATACTACAAGATGAGATGTACATGGAGTACATGCTGCATGACATGATGAAGCAGGAGGACAGCACTGCATGAGCAAGGGCAAGACTGTGTGCTACTGTGGATTATGTATGCTTTGGCAAATGGAATTGAAAGTGATGAAGATGTTGTACTCACAGTTCCAACAATGCAATAACATGAATAGGTAACCAGAGACTACTACTAGAGACTGGGGTACCCCGGATTTCCAACACTTGTCATCAGCGAGAGGCTTCGTCCACAGGTCTGCGAGCTGGTCGTCGGTGTCGATTGCGTAGATCTCGATGAGTTTGCGATCCACGTATGATCGGAAGTGATGGTATTTGATGTTGATGTGCTTCGTTCTGGGGCGCATCTTTGGGAACTTTGCGATCTCGTAGGCTCCTGAGTTGTCTTCGAACGCGTTGCAGTACACTCGTGGCTTGTACTTCTCTGGTACAATCTCGTTGTCGCACATCTCGCTCATGAGGTTCATCATTGGAATCACGTCGCGCAAAGCAGTGGACAATGCAATCACTTCAGCTTCAGTTGTGCTCAAAGCGATCTCTGTCTGCAAGCGGGAGGCCCATGCAATTGGGCATCCAGCAAATCGAATCAGGTAGCCGGTTCTGGACCGTGCAGTGGCCGAGTCGTCTCTTGCGGTGTCTTTGTTCCACAGTCCGGCGAAATCAGCATCAGCAAAGCACTCGAATGCCTTGTCGTTTGGATCCAGAATGATCCCTTCGTCTCTGGTTGCCATCAAGTATCGCACAATGAGGTGGATTGCCTGAGTGTGTGACTTCTTTGGGTTGGCACTGAATCGGGCGGCTTGGTGCACCGCATACCCAATCTCCCCTCGAGTGGACTTCTCCAGGAAGTTGAGCTTGCCGATGACTGACCGGTAGCTCCAGGTTGCGTTGTGCTCCTCTCCGTCCTCATCAGCCTCCAGTATCTTCGTGGTCAGCGCAGGCGAGTCTCTCGGTCTGGTGTTGGGCCGAAAGTTGACGTCTTTGATGATTTGGTCGATGAGGTGTGGCTGCGAGAGCTTGATGCGTCCGTCTTCCAGGTGAGTGACGTGCACACCCAGGTAGTCCGACAGGTCCCCTTCGTCCGTGATGTTGAACCGCTGCTTGAGTTGAGCGAGCAGTCTGTCGATCTCTTCCGAGCTGGGGCCGGCCAGGATTCCGTCGTCCACGTACACCAGGAACATGGTTTTGCCATGATAGTAGACGCACTCGTCCACCTTGCTTCTGGTGAATCCGACGTCCAGCAATCCCCGATGCATGTGCTGATTCCAGACTCGTCCGGCTTGCTTTTGGCCGTACAAGTTCTTCACCAGCTTGAGGACATGGTCCTTGTTGTCGCTCTCTCCGATACTTACCCCGACTGGAACCTCCATGTAGATGGTGGTCTCCACTTCAGCCTGTGGATAAGCGAGCACGAAATCGATCTGTCGAGTGTGCCAGTTGTTGAGAATTGACAGGATGAGAACAAGTCTGATGGACATCCACGTGACGACTGGGGCGTAGGTCTCCCAGAAGTTGACGCCTTTCACTTGTTGGCCGCCATGGACATTCAGTCTCGCCTTCCATTTGTAGATCTCTCGGGTCTTGATGCGCCGCTTTCGCTTCATTGACCACACTGATGTGACCACCTTGGTTCCTTCAGGCACTTCGGATCTCTTCACGACCTCCCAGTGACCATTCTCATGGTGGGCGTTGATCTCCGCCTGCATTGCTTCTTTGAACTTGAGGCGATCCGGTTGCTTCATGGCTTGATGGTAGTACATGGTGTCTGGATCGGCCGAAGCTGCGAATGCGATTGGGTCCGACGTCTCGTTGGTGTCGAAGCTCTCTCCATTCGAGAAGGTGTTGGCGACTTCCAATGCTCCGGGCAGGGCCACCACTTCGGTGTCCCCGTTCTCCCGGACCTTTCGGGACGGTGTCCGATGTCTGTTGGAGCGTCTCAGGATGGATGCAGGTGCCGACTGGGAGTCGCCTGGCGTCGCAGGGCTTGCTGTGTCGCTGGGTGCTTCGCCGATGTCGATGCTGTCTGCTGCCTCCGTCTCTGGCGCGTCGAACTCTTCGGGCGGTTCGTCTGGCTCCGCCGATGCCTCCTTGGTCTGTGGTGGCGATCGGTGCTCGGGAGACCAGCGTAACCCTTTGGTTCCGGTCGCTCCCTTGGAGCGCTTGATGACTTCTGCCTTTCTGATGCCCGCCAGCTCCTTCCATCTGCCATGGTTCGTTCCCGATGTTCCTGCCACGGTCTCGAACATGTCGTCGCACTTGATGTGGAACTGCGGTGACACGAGTCCGGTCCTTGGGTTCAGGATGAGTGCCACTGACCTTGCATGTCTGGGTGACAGTCCGAGGTAGATGCCGATCCGTGCCTTGGACATCCACTTCGGCTGTGATTGGCCGTTCGCGAGACGAGGGTTGAGCACGTATGTGGGGCATCCGAAGGAGTGAAAGTGTTTCAGCTGGGGCTTGATTGCTGATCCAGAGAATCTCTCCATTGGTGTGATGTGATTTACCACAGGGTTGGGAGTTGCATTCATCACCTCGTTGGCCATCCGCAAAGCATAGGGCCACAGTGAGATTGATGCAGCCTCCTTCCATCGGACATGCATGTGCAGCAGCATGGTTCTGGCCGCCTCCTGCAGGTCTCTGATGCGTTTCTCTGCCACCCCGTTTTGGAAGTGAGCATACGCCGCACAGAAAGTGATGGTCTGGCTGGAGCGATCGACATGCGAGAGGAACTTGTTCTCCGCAAATCGACCATTGTCGGCATGGTAGTGCCGGATGGTGACTCCGTAGGTTCTGGCGTACGCCTCGAATGCTCGTTTGGCATTCAGCGTCTCCTCAGCGTTGGTGCTCTTTTGCAAGTGCACATAGCTGAAGCGGCTGTGATGATCCGTGAAGATGGTTGCAGCTCGGTATCTCTGGATGGTGAGCTTACCTTTGATCTGACCGATGAAGCCTTGGGTAGGTGACTCCATTTGGTCCACCGACACACAGTCTCCTGGCCTGTTGATGGGGATGAGCTTGCTCACCTGCTGGTTGCCTCCCTTGGTCCGCCAAGGTCGCCGGGTCGCTTTCCCATACTCACACGATGCGCAGACCGGAATCTGACAGTCCCTGAACTTCGCTGGGATCTCTCCCTTGGAAGCCATGGTCCGCATCTTGTTGAATGAGACGTGTCCCAGCTTGTAGTGCAGCCAGAGCATGTCCGCGGTTGGAGTGGTGCTGAACTCGGATGCATGGTCGATGGGCGCTCGGTAGGGGATGTCCCGGAAGTCGATTCGCGTTGGCTCCTTGCTGAGGTCGTCTTCGGCTCCGCTGGTGTCAATGGCTTGTTCGCTCTGATTGACGCTGCCTTCGTCGTCGTCCATCACCACTGACTCTTCGTCGTCGCTCACCAGGTGGGTCGCGTCCAGTTGGTTGTCTGGCGTGGATATGGGGACTTCGGTAGCCATGCAGAATTTGCGAACTCCGCTGTATCCGGTTGCTGTCCGGATCATCCCAATGTTGGAGGATGTGAGAGGTATCGACCTCTGGTGTCTTCGTCGGTCCCAGAATATCTCCATGCGATTCCCAAGGGTGGTGCATCCTGTACCTTCTGGATCCTTGCTGCATTGCGCCCAGTGCTGTGGGCAGAGCAGTTGAAACGGTAGGCCAGGTTCGTAGATGACCCCGTCCAGCTCGATGACGTGCCGATTCCCGTTGTCGTCTTCGATTCGCCATTCCACCTTGCCTTGCAGATGCACTTTCCGCGTTCCCACTCCTTTCACCACCTTGTCAATCTTGATTGGATCTCCGATGAAGTCCTCCTTGTTGTTCGTGAAGGAGGTCGTGGCACAGTTGTCCACTGCCATCTCGAATGAATCTGAATCGAATCTGGCAAGCGGCATGGTGTGCGCGTGCTGCTGCTCCTGGTCGGCGATTGTCCAAAGATGCAGCATTCTCCGTGAGGGTCTGCCGTCCTTGGATCCGATCCTGGGTGGTCTGGTTCTGGTGCCACGCGCGTAGAAGCGTCGGCACTTCGTGTGGCTTGATCGCCATCTGGTATGTTTGCGAGAGTCTCGTTGGATCAGCGCGATGCGCTGAGCGACCCAAGTTACCAGGGCGACCACCACCACGGTCGTCACTGACTCCTCATCCCCACATGCGATTGCGCTGATGCAGAGTGTAGCCAGTAACGCCACGATGAATGGCCTGCAGAGGGTGAACACAAATGCCCACACCCTCCGGCCTGTGATTCAGTACTCCTCTTCGACCACATGTGGCATGGCCACCTGGGGCTTGTTTCCTGAAGCACCGTCTCCTCCGGCTTTGCCGGATTGCCCACCCTTGTTGGCCCCTCCATTGATGGCCTTGCACTCGGATGGCTTGTGTCGGACCCATTTTCCGTTGGTTCCGTGATTCGGGCACCAGTGGACGTCCTTTCCGCTCGGGTCCTTTTTGGACTTGGACGCTCCGTTGGCCGGCGGTTGGTAGAACCACGGAGTGTCTCCGGATCCAGCCTTCTTGCCGTCCTTGTCCTTGTCCTTGCCCTTCTTGCCCTTGCCTTCTTTCTCTGGCTTGCCCTTCTTCTCTTTTCCTTTGTTCCCGTTTCGGTTCTTCTTGATGCGCTCGATCTCGGCCGTGAGGGCCACGATGTGCTTCTGGTCGTCGGTCTGCGCCTTCCAGGTGCCGCGCTCCATCATCGTCTTGAACTTCTTCTCGACGAGATCCATGAGCGAGTCTGCGCTGAGAGCTTCTCCTTCGTGGTGCTGGTCTTCCTTGCTTTCGATGTACCGGCGGAAGGCTTCGTCGTTCACCTGCTTGTAGGCTTCGAAGAGGTAGACCAAGAGATCGTGGGTGACTTGCCCACGGGCGTTCAGCTCGCTGCGCTGATGCTTGGCGTACTCATTGAGTTCCGTGATGTTGTCGGAGAGCTCGCCGATCTTCGTTGGCAGGTTGGCCAGGTTGCTGCGAAGCATGCTGACGGTCGCGTTGGTGTTGACCAGCGACTTCTCCATGAGTACCTTGAACATCAGGAGTCCGTCGTGCACCACCCCTTCAACGGTGGTCATTGTGTACCGCTGTGACTCCAGCTGCAACCGGGATCTGGCGTCCTGGGTCAGAGAGTCTTGAATGCACCGACCGATCTGCATCGCGATCTGGGCGTGTCGGGTGGCTTTGAGCGAGTACCGCACGGCGTACTTCCGAATCTCGTCGTAGCGAATCGTGCTGTGTTCGAAGAAAAGGTTGCGCATGCGTCCTCGGATGAAGATCTTCACCGTTGGTAGCCAATTGAACTCCATTCCACGAGCGTTGATTGCGTGCGTGAACTTGTGCACCAGGTTCGAGGTCATGTCGAACTCCACAGGGAGGGGTTGGACAGCCTTGTAGTACATCTTCGCCACCAACGGGATGTTGTAGTTCAGCAGGGTGTTGTGGATGCGCGCCGGAGTCAGTGCGTATTGGAACGCCGGGGGTCCAGCTCCTCCGATGCCAAGGCCACCGTCCGCTGGGCCGAAGTCGGAGAAGTCATCGTCCGGCGCGTCCAGATCGATGTCGTCGCCGTAGTCTCCTCCATCGTCGCCGCCGCCGCCGCCGCCGTTGTCACCGCCGCCTCCGCCGCCGTCTGCGTTGGTCGGAAACTGGAATCCGCCGCGTGGTTGCGGGGTCGGCACTCGATTGGTTTGTCGAGGGCCTTCGGCGCCTGTTCCGCCTTCTTGGAGGGGCGGGACGTAGTACCGGCCTTGAGGTTGGTTCTGCACCTGGTTGGTCGGGATGGCGTCGTTGCTTGGTCTGGGCGTTGGCTTGCGTGCGGCTGGCACGTCGCCCTGGACGGGTTGGACGTTGGCTGGGTTGGCCATCGCCGAGAGGCCGGCGGCCTGCTGTGCCGCCTGGTTGGCTTGGCTCGTCTGCGAGCGTGTTGTGACGGTTCCCGTCATTGCTGCTGACAGATGGGTTTTCCAGTCAGTGAACAGGTACCGTTGCTTGTCGTTGGAGCCGTGGGACGAAATGGTGTCTTTGCCGTTGGTTGTTCGTCTTGAGGGTCCGTAGTAGCGCTTGGTTAAGGTGGTTTGCCTTGACGTTGCGCAGAGGAAGCGTGTGATATTGTGTCCAGATGTCAGCACTGATTAGACCGGCGTAGGCAGTGGTGAGATCGTGGGCTCTGGTTTGGAGGTAATTGTTATCGTTAGTTGTCGATTAGTTGGATTTACTGTTGGTTGGTGAGTTTGTATTGAACTCTCGGATTATGAGATGAGGATGAGATGTTGTTCTGGACTGATTGCAAGTTGCAGGGTCAGCAGCATCTCTCGTGTGAACGACCGTGATCATCATCATCATTCTGTTTGCATTCGTCGTGATGCGCCGCGTTATCGGCCATGAGCATCATCGACATTCGGTTTGGTTCTGTCGCGATGTGCCGTGTTATCGGCCATGAACATCGTCGACATTCGGCTTGTTTCGGTCGCACTGTCCCGTGTTATTCTGGTCTTGGTCTTGCATTGCGACTGTACTCCGATATCGTATTCGGTGGAGTTGATATCTGTCATCCGATTCCACGGTTGATTCGGATGCATTTATCGCGTGTTTTGTGTCGTCTTTTTCGGATTCCCACACGATGGACATTGTTGAGAAAATGTGGCGCGCAGGGATATCTTCGATTCGTGGATGATTCGATGATCAATTCATCATGATCGAAGATTTGCTTCCGACACGATCGGGAAATTCCCGTGCCTTAAAATTGAGTCACTGGAATAATCCCACACTCCCTTGTCAACCTTGGTCTCTCTGTGGGAACTTCCATCCCATGGAAAGCTCTGTGAACTTGTGGAACTTGTCATCAGCGAGAGGCTTCGTCCACAGGTCTGCGAGCTGGTCGTCGGTGTCGATTGCGTAGATCTCGATGAGTTTGCGATCCACGTATGATCGGAAGTGATGGTATTTGATGTTGATGTGCTTCGTTCTGGGGCGCATCTTTGGGAACTTTGCGATCTCGTAGGCTCCTGAGTTGTCTTCGAACGCGTTGCAGTACACTCGTGGCTTGTACTTCTCTGGTACAATCTCGTTGTCGCACATCTCGCTCATGAGGTTCATCATTGGAATCACGTCGCGCAAAGCAGTGGACAATGCAATCACTTCAGCTTCAGTTGTGCTCAAAGCGATCTCTGTCTGCAAGCGGGAGGCCCATGCAATTGGGCATCCAGCAAATCGAATCAGGTAGCCGGTTCTGGACCGTGCAGTGGCCGAGTCGTCTCTTGCGGTGTCTTTGTTCCACAGTCCGGCGAAATCAGCATCAGCAAAGCACTCGAATGCCTTGTCGTTTGGATCCAGAATGATCCCTTCGTCTCTGGTTGCCATCAAGTATCGCACAATGAGGTGGATTGCCTGAGTGTGTGACTTCTTTGGGTTGGCACTGAATCGGGCGGCTTGGTGCACCGCATACCCAATCTCCCCTCGAGTGGACTTCTCCAGGAAGTTGAGCTTGCCGATGACTGACCGGTAGCTCCAGGTTGCGTTGTGCTCCTCTCCGTCCTCATCAGCCTCCAGTATCTTCGTGGTCAGCGCAGGCGAGTCTCTCGGTCTGGTGTTGGGCCGAAAGTTGACGTCTTTGATGATTTGGTCGATGAGGTGTGGCTGCGAGAGCTTGATGCGTCCGTCTTCCAGGTGAGTGACGTGCACACCCAGGTAGTCCGACAGGTCCCCTTCGTCCGTGATGTTGAACCGCTGCTTGAGTTGAGCGAGCAGTCTGTCGATCTCTTCCGAGCTGGGGCCGGCCAGGATTCCGTCGTCCACGTACACCAGGAACATGGTTTTGCCATGATAGTAGACGCACTCGTCCACCTTGCTTCTGGTGAATCCGACGTCCAGCAATCCCCGATGCATGTGCTGATTCCAGACTCGTCCGGCTTGCTTTTGGCCGTACAAGTTCTTCACCAGCTTGAGGACATGGTCCTTGTTGTCGCTCTCTCCGATACTTACCCCGACTGGAACCTCCATGTAGATGGTGGTCTCCACTTCAGCCTGTGGATAAGCGAGCACGAAATCGATCTGTCGAGTGTGCCAGTTGTTGAGAATTGACAGGATGAGAACAAGTCTGATGGACATCCACGTGACGACTGGGGCGTAGGTCTCCCAGAAGTTGACGCCTTTCACTTGTTGGCCGCCATGGACATTCAGTCTCGCCTTCCATTTGTAGATCTCTCGGGTCTTGATGCGCCGCTTTCGCTTCATTGACCACACTGATGTGACCACCTTGGTTCCTTCAGGCACTTCGGATCTCTTCACGACCTCCCAGTGACCATTCTCATGGTGGGCGTTGATCTCCGCCTGCATTGCTTCTTTGAACTTGAGGCGATCCGGTTGCTTCATGGCTTGATGGTAGTACATGGTGTCTGGATCGGCCGAAGCTGCGAATGCGATTGGGTCCGACGTCTCGTTGGTGTCGAAGCTCTCTCCATTCGAGAAGGTGTTGGCGACTTCCAATGCTCCGGGCAGGGCCACCACTTCGGTGTCCCCGTTCTCCCGGACCTTTCGGGACGGTGTCCGATGTCTGTTGGAGCGTCTCAGGATGGATGCAGGTGCCGACTGGGAGTCGCCTGGCGTCGCAGGGCTTGCTGTGTCGCTGGGTGCTTCGCCGATGTCGATGCTGTCTGCTGCCTCCGTCTCTGGCGCGTCGAACTCTTCGGGCGGTTCGTCTGGCTCCGCCGATGCCTCCTTGGTCTGTGGTGGCGATCGGTGCTCGGGAGACCAGCGTAACCCTTTGGTTCCGGTCGCTCCCTTGGAGCGCTTGATGACTTCTGCCTTTCTGATGCCCGCCAGCTCCTTCCATCTGCCATGGTTCGTTCCCGATGTTCCTGCCACGGTCTCGAACATGTCGTCGCACTTGATGTGGAACTGCGGTGACACGAGTCCGGTCCTTGGGTTCAGGATGAGTGCCACTGACCTTGCATGTCTGGGTGACAGTCCGAGGTAGATGCCGATCCGTGCCTTGGACATCCACTTCGGCTGTGATTGGCCGTTCGCGAGACGAGGGTTGAGCACGTATGTGGGGCATCCGAAGGAGTGAAAGTGTTTCAGCTGGGGCTTGATTGCTGATCCAGAGAATCTCTCCATTGGTGTGATGTGATTTACCACAGGGTTGGGAGTTGCATTCATCACCTCGTTGGCCATCCGCAAAGCATAGGGCCACAGTGAGATTGATGCAGCCTCCTTCCATCGGACATGCATGTGCAGCAGCATGGTTCTGGCCGCCTCCTGCAGGTCTCTGATGCGTTTCTCTGCCACCCCGTTTTGGAAGTGAGCATACGCCGCACAGAAAGTGATGGTCTGGCTGGAGCGATCGACATGCGAGAGGAACTTGTTCTCCGCAAATCGACCATTGTCGGCATGGTAGTGCCGGATGGTGACTCCGTAGGTTCTGGCGTACGCCTCGAATGCTCGTTTGGCATTCAGCGTCTCCTCAGCGTTGGTGCTCTTTTGCAAGTGCACATAGCTGAAGCGGCTGTGATGATCCGTGAAGATGGTTGCAGCTCGGTATCTCTGGATGGTGAGCTTACCTTTGATCTGACCGATGAAGCCTTGGGTAGGTGACTCCATTTGGTCCACCGACACACAGTCTCCTGGCCTGTTGATGGGGATGAGCTTGCTCACCTGCTGGTTGCCTCCCTTGGTCCGCCAAGGTCGCCGGGTCGCTTTCCCATACTCACACGATGCGCAGACCGGAATCTGACAGTCCCTGAACTTCGCTGGGATCTCTCCCTTGGAAGCCATGGTCCGCATCTTGTTGAATGAGACGTGTCCCAGCTTGTAGTGCAGCCAGAGCATGTCCGCGGTTGGAGTGGTGCTGAACTCGGATGCATGGTCGATGGGCGCTCGGTAGGGGATGTCCCGGAAGTCGATTCGCGTTGGCTCCTTGCTGAGGTCGTCTTCGGCTCCGCTGGTGTCAATGGCTTGTTCGCTCTGATTGACGCTGCCTTCGTCGTCGTCCATCACCACTGACTCTTCGTCGTCGCTCACCAGGTGGGTCGCGTCCAGTTGGTTGTCTGGCGTGGATATGGGGACTTCGGTAGCCATGCAGAATTTGCGAACTCCGCTGTATCCGGTTGCTGTCCGGATCATCCCAATGTTGGAGGATGTGAGAGGTATCGACCTCTGGTGTCTTCGTCGGTCCCAGAATATCTCCATGCGATTCCCAAGGGTGGTGCATCCTGTACCTTCTGGATCCTTGCTGCATTGCGCCCAGTGCTGTGGGCAGAGCAGTTGAAACGGTAGGCCAGGTTCGTAGATGACCCCGTCCAGCTCGATGACGTGCCGATTCCCGTTGTCGTCTTCGATTCGCCATTCCACCTTGCCTTGCAGATGCACTTTCCGCGTTCCCACTCCTTTCACCACCTTGTCAATCTTGATTGGATCTCCGATGAAGTCCTCCTTGTTGTTCGTGAAGGAGGTCGTGGCACAGTTGTCCACTGCCATCTCGAATGAATCTGAATCGAATCTGGCAAGCGGCATGGTGTGCGCGTGCTGCTGCTCCTGGTCGGCGATTGTCCAAAGATGCAGCATTCTCCGTGAGGGTCTGCCGTCCTTGGATCCGATCCTGGGTGGTCTGGTTCTGGTGCCACGCGCGTAGAAGCGTCGGCACTTCGTGTGGCTTGATCGCCATCTGGTATGTTTGCGAGAGTCTCGTTGGATCAGCGCGATGCGCTGAGCGACCCAAGTTACCAGGGCGACCACCACCACGGTCGTCACTGACTCCTCATCCCCACATGCGATTGCGCTGATGCAGAGTGTAGCCAGTAACGCCACGATGAATGGCCTGCAGAGGGTGAACACAAATGCCCACACCCTCCGGCCTGTGATTCAGTACTCCTCTTCGACCACATGTGGCATGGCCACCTGGGGCTTGTTTCCTGAAGCACCGTCTCCTCCGGCTTTGCCGGATTGCCCACCCTTGTTGGCCCCTCCATTGATGGCCTTGCACTCGGATGGCTTGTGTCGGACCCATTTTCCGTTGGTTCCGTGATTCGGGCACCAGTGGACGTCCTTTCCGCTCGGGTCCTTTTTGGACTTGGACGCTCCGTTGGCCGGCGGTTGGTAGAACCACGGAGTGTCTCCGGATCCAGCCTTCTTGCCGTCCTTGTCCTTGTCCTTGCCCTTCTTGCCCTTGCCTTCTTTCTCTGGCTTGCCCTTCTTCTCTTTTCCTTTGTTCCCGTTTCGGTTCTTCTTGATGCGCTCGATCTCGGCCGTGAGGGCCACGATGTGCTTCTGGTCGTCGGTCTGCGCCTTCCAGGTGCCGCGCTCCATCATCGTCTTGAACTTCTTCTCGACGAGATCCATGAGCGAGTCTGCGCTGAGAGCTTCTCCTTCGTGGTGCTGGTCTTCCTTGCTTTCGATGTACCGGCGGAAGGCTTCGTCGTTCACCTGCTTGTAGGCTTCGAAGAGGTAGACCAAGAGATCGTGGGTGACTTGCCCACGGGCGTTCAGCTCGCTGCGCTGATGCTTGGCGTACTCATTGAGTTCCGTGATGTTGTCGGAGAGCTCGCCGATCTTCGTTGGCAGGTTGGCCAGGTTGCTGCGAAGCATGCTGACGGTCGCGTTGGTGTTGACCAGCGACTTCTCCATGAGTACCTTGAACATCAGGAGTCCGTCGTGCACCACCCCTTCAACGGTGGTCATTGTGTACCGCTGTGACTCCAGCTGCAACCGGGATCTGGCGTCCTGGGTCAGAGAGTCTTGAATGCACCGACCGATCTGCATCGCGATCTGGGCGTGTCGGGTGGCTTTGAGCGAGTACCGCACGGCGTACTTCCGAATCTCGTCGTAGCGAATCGTGCTGTGTTCGAAGAAAAGGTTGCGCATGCGTCCTCGGATGAAGATCTTCACCGTTGGTAGCCAATTGAACTCCATTCCACGAGCGTTGATTGCGTGCGTGAACTTGTGCACCAGGTTCGAGGTCATGTCGAACTCCACAGGGAGGGGTTGGACAGCCTTGTAGTACATCTTCGCCACCGACGGGATGTTGTAGTTCAGCAGGGTGTTGTGGATGCGCGCCGGAGTCAGTGCGTATTGGAACGCCGGGGGTCCAGCTCCTCCGATGCCAAGGCCACCGTCCGCTGGGCCGAAGTCGGAGAAGTCATCGTCCGGCGCGTCCAGATCGATGTCGTCGCCGTAGTCTCCTCCATCGTCGCCGCCGCCGCCGCCGCCGTTGTCACCGCCGCCTCCGCCGCCGTCTGCGTTGGTCGGAAACTGGAATCCGCCGCGTGGTTGCGGGGTCGGCACTCGATTGGTTTGTCGAGGGCCTTCGGCGCCTGTTCCGCCTTCTTGGAGGGGCGGGACGTAGTACCGGCCTTGAGGTTGGTTCTGCACCTGGTTGGTCGGGATGGCGTCGTTGCTTGGTCTGGGCGTTGGCTTGCGTGCGGCTGGCACGTCGCCCTGGACGGGTTGGACGTTGGCTGGGTTGGCCATCGCCGAGAGGCCGGCGGCCTGCTGTGCCGCCTGGTTGGCTTGGCTCGTCTGCGAGCGTGTTGTGACGGTTCCCGTCATTGCTGCTGACAGATGGGTTTTCCAGTCAGTGAACAGGTACCGTTGCTTGTCGTTGGAGCCGTGGGACGAAATGGTGTCTTTGCCGTTGGTTGTTCGTCTTGAGGGTCCGTAGTAGCGCTTGGTTAAGGTGGTTTGCCTTGACGTTGCGCAGAGGAAGCGTGTGATATTGTGTCCAGATGTCAGCACTGATTAGACCGGCGTAGGCAGTGGTGAGATCGTGGGCTCTGGTTTGGAGGTAATTGTTATCGTTAGTTGTCGATTAGTTGGATTTACTGTTGGTTGGTGAGTTTGTATTGAACTCTCGGATTATGAGATGAGGATGAGATGTTGTTCTGGACTGATTGCAAGTTGCAGGGTCAGCAGCATCTCTCGTGTGAACGACCGTGATCATCATCATCATTCTGTTTGCATTCGTCGTGATGCGCCGCGTTATCGGCCATGAGCATCATCGACATTCGGTTTGGTTCTGTCGCGATGTGCCGTGTTATCGGCCATGAACATCGTCGACATTCGGCTTGTTTCGGTCGCACTGTCCCGTGTTATTCTGGTCTTGGTCTTGCATTGCGACTGTACTCCGATATCGTATTCGGTGGAGTTGATATCTGTCATCCGATTCCACGGTTGATTCGGATGCATTTATCGCGTGTTTTGTGTCGTCTTTTTCGGATTCCCACACGATGGACATTGTTGAGAAAATGTGGCGCGCAGGGATATCTTCGATTCGTGGATGATTCGATGATCAATTCATCATGATCGAAGATTTGCTTCCGACACGATCGGGAAATTCCCGTGCCTTAAAATTGAGTCACTGGAATAATCCCACAATGGTTTCCAATAATTACCAAAAAGTGCCAACAACCGGAAATTAGCCAATAGCCGCTAGTGTCTCGTTTTGCTGTGGCTTCCATGCATGATGTGGCTGTCTGAATTGGGGAATGCGAAAGGAAACGATCACGTTGATGGATGGTATGGTCGCATGCTGTCCGAGTCCCTGTTGAGGCTTCTGTGAGCTGGGCATGATTCAAACAGCGGCCGCGTTTGCTCATCGTCCTCATCCGAGTGTCCTTTACATTTTGTTTCTCTCGCCCATGGTTTCTCTTTCGCATCCAACATGCAGGACCAACAGCTCAGACACAACATGGAGCTTCACGATGTTTGCCGTGCTGGCGACGTAGCGAGAGTGCAAGAATTGATCACGGCGGATGGGTCCATCGAGAAGATCAGCGCTCTAGACGAAAGGGGCAACACTCCACTGCATGTGGCTTGCGAATTTCGGCGTAGAGGCATCATCTGGCGTTTGCTGGGGGTGGACGCAGGCAATGTATGCATCAACATTCGAAACAACGACGGCAACACACCCCTCCACCTGGCCTGCCGCAAGGGCTACAGGGACGTGGTCAATACGTTGATTCAATCCATCCACAACGACAGCACAACCAACACAGCCACCAGCATCGACATCGACATCGACATCAATATGCAGAACAACAACGGTTGGACGCCGCTGCATTACGCGTGTCGAAAGCGACACACGGATGTGGTTGAGTACTTCCTGCACCTCAACCACAGCGACAGCCATTTCCATGCCAATTTCGACACCAAGGACCACCTTGGCAAGACGCCGCTTGGTCACGTTTCAGCAGAACGTGACGAGGAGTGGATCCGTTCTTTGGTCGCATCCTACCTGGCCAACCAGGAAGGACACACGTCGTTCGCTGGCAAAGATAGGACAAACACCGCGCTCCACCTTGCCTGTCTATCAGGACTTCTGGACGTGGTGCGCGCCCTCGCCAAATCCACCAACATCTTAGTTCATGTCAACGCCAAGAACAAGAAGGGATTCACCGCGTTTCACTACGCCTGCCAGAAGGGGCACACAGATGTGATCAACTACATGCTGCAATCCAAAAGTGTGGGCAACAAGATGGATCTTTCCATCAAGAACACGGATGGAGATACGCCCCTCCATCTGGGTTGCAGGCACGGGGACGAAGACGACATCGAACTTCTGTTGGCAAGGAAGCGACAACGAACTGACGTCGATGTCAACGTCACCAACAACAGAGGCAATACGCCTTTGCATGACGCTTGTTGGCGTGGGCAAACGGGTGTGCTGAAGCGACTGGTCGAATCAGAACCAACCAAGATCAACGCAAACGCCCAAAACTACGATAAAGACACGCCGCTTCATCTCGCTTGCCGGCGCGGACACAAGGACGCGGTGGAATACATGGCAACGTCACAGATAGCCAAAGTGAACTCGAGGTCCGCAACACATACGGAAACACGCCATTCCACGTCGCCTGCGTATCCGGACAGGAAGATCTCGTCAGGTATTTGGCGAATTCGCAACAACTCAACGTTGACACCAAAGCGGAGAACAAGAACAAGAACAAGAATACGCCGCTTCACAGTGCCTGTCGCCGGGGGCACGATGGCGTTGCCGACTTCTTGCTTGAGCTCGATCAAGGCAACGGCAACGGCGGTGGCGGTGGCAACGCACCCAACAGCAACGGAAACACACCACTGCATGTTGCATGCCGGCATGGCAAGAGACATGTGATCGATCGCATGCTGAAGGATCATCAAGAGAAGATGGACGTCAACGCCGCAAACAACAACGGGAACACGCCGCTGCACGTCGCCTGTCGCCACGGACAGGTGAATGCGGTCCAGGACTTGATCCAATACATGTTCGAATGCAACGACAGACAACCTGTTGATGCCAACACCCAGAACAACAAGGGATACACACCGCTTCACTACGCCTGTCGAAACGGTCACATCGACATTGTCGAACACCTCATCAAATCAGATCAAGCCGACGTTGACGTCAACATCCAAGACGAAAACGGCGACACGCCAATTAACCTTGCTTGTCGCAAGCGAAAGAGGGACGTTGTGGAATACATGGTGGAATCCGATCAAGCCAACGTTGATCTCAACATCAGAAACTATCAGGGTCGCAGGCCGCTCGAGGCTGCTTGCAAGAACGGGGACGCGGATCTTGCCGAGTATCTCGTCACATCAGATAGAGCCGGGATTGATTTCGAGCAAAACAAACCACTGCATGCGGCCTGCCGACATGGGCAGACGAACATCGTCTATCGTTTCATACCATCCAAGCAGATTCACATCGACATCAACAAGCAAGACGAAACTGGCTGCGCACCGCTCCATTATGCGTGTCAGTACGGCCAAGACGACATCGTCGCATTCATGGTTGGATTTGGTGAGGACGTCATCAAGTTCAACGTCACAAACACCGATGGCGACTCGCCACTCCATCTGGCATGTCGACACGGCAAACTCCGCGTCGTTGAATGCATGATCAAGTCGGATCTGGACGGCAGAATCGATTTCAGCATCCGCAACAACAGCGGATGCACACCAATCCATCTTGCATGTGGCAATGGTCGTCAAGCTGTGCTGAAGTGCCTCATGGAATCGGATCGCAACGACGTAGATCCAAACATGCAAGACGACGATGGAGACTCTCCACTTCATCTGGCATGCCGCTTTGGCCAGGAGGGAGTGGTAGAGTACTTGGTGAAGTCTACTCGGATCAACATTGATGCCACCGCTCGTAACTCAGATGGCGACACAGCACTCCATGTTGCTTGCCAACACCAACACGCCAAAGCGGTGCAATGCATTGTGCAATCAAGGCAGGCAAACGTCCACGCCAGTGTCAACGTCGCAAACATCAACAATGGAAACACACCATTCCATGATGCTTGTAGTTCTACACAAGGCAACGTCGTTCAATGTTTGGTGGAATCAGAGAAGACCAACATCGATGTCAACGCCCGCAACAATAAATGCGAGACAGGCCTGTACCGCGCCTGTTGGTTTGGAAATATCGAGGTGATTCAATATTTGATGGGATTGGGCGCTACGGTCGACATGATCATCTCCAACAACGATGGACGCACGCCATTGCATATTGTATGCCAGCAAGGCCACATGCGTGTGGTCAAACTCTTCGTGGAATCCAACCTGGAGGCTGTCAACTCCCTCATCAACATCCAATCTGCGCTTGGTCATACTCCCCTTGACCTCGCTTGCCAACACAGACACAAGGATGTGGTCGAGTACTTGACAGGTCCGCTTGGTGACGGCATCAACATACAATATGAGAACACGCCGTTGCACGATGCGTGTTGCCATGGCCAATTAGAGACCGTTCAGCATCTCATCGAGTCTGCTGGCTTCAATCCTGGTCTCACGACCAAGGATGGCAGAACTGGACTTCATTGCGCCGCACGATTTGGACGACACGAGACCGTAAGGTACTTGATCGACATCACCAACATCAATATCAACATCAACGCTCAAGACAATGATGGGAATACCCCCTTGTATCTTGCCTGCCGAGAGCATGATCCGGGATTCGACGACAGCCATTGGGTGGAGGTACTCAACATGCTCTTGCAACATCCACAAATCGATGTCAACATCCCCAATCACCATCATCAAACGCCGCTGATGGAAGTATGCAAGCAGTACACATCTGAGAGCGGATACAACGTTCTCGTCGAAGGGCTCGTGGAAGCATACGCGGATGTCAATATCGCGGATAATGACGGCAACACCCCTTTGCACATCATCATCAAGGACGGACACTTCGAGATGTTCAAGTACCTGGCTGATAGGGAGGACAGCCAAATGCATGTTCGGAATAATGCTGGCCAAACGCTGTTGCACATTGCCTGCAGCAAACAAACATTCTCGGATGATGGAGATGCGCAGCATCATGCCATCATCCAGCACCTTCTGGCGGAAGAGGACTTCGACGTCAATCAGCAGGACAACGAGGGCAATACACCACTGCATCTCATGTGCGCTGCAGACTGCACGCATGCTGATGGCATTCGGTATCTGGTGGATGTGTGGAGAGCCCGTACCGACGCTCCCAACAGCGCTGGCCAAACCCCATTGCATTTTGCGAGCATGAAAGGGCATCTTGAGGTGGTGCAATACTTGAGGGGACAGACCAATACCGGCGTCAACATCCTCAACACCGCTGGCCAAACTCCGCTGCACTTTGCGTGCGCAGGTGGGCGCCTTGAAGTGGTGAAACATCTGGTTGAAGAGGCACAGGCTAATATCAACATCCAAGACCAACGAGGCTGCACACCGCTGCTCCTTGCCTACACCTACGGACGTCTTTCTGTGATCGAATATCTCATCGCACAAGCCGACCTCCAAATTGATGCTAGGTACAGTAACGCAAGCACACTCATACACGCTGCCGCCGCTGGTGGGCACGTTGACGTCGTGAAAGGCCTGCTCACGCTGCCAAATGCCAATGTCAACTTACAAGATGCGCTCGGACACACCCCGCTGCACTTTGCATGCGCTGGTGGACACGATGATATGGCGGGTCACTTGGTTGAGATCGCAGGCGTGGACGTGAATGTCCAAAACAGTGAGGGCAACTCCCCATTGCATCTTACAGTCCAAAACTACGGCGACGGCCAGAGCGGGCACTGGGATATCCTCGACATCTTGGTCGATATCCACGGAGAATTTTTTTTGCGTCAGGGTGCAAAAACGCCCATTTTTTGCATCCTGATGCAAGTCACCCACAGATTCTCAATTTGTTGCATCAGGGTGCAAAAAATAAACTCAACGCGAAGAATTAACACGGAGCGAAAAATGTTCTGACCCACTCGAATACTCGTCGAAAAAATCATTCAATGTCGTCATTTGTCGCCTGTGCTGTTGGACAAATACTGTGTGTTTTACCGTGTTGTTTTGTACTGATGGATACAAATCTTATCTGCGCTCCACATCCAGCAACAATAGTATTGAAACAACTCTCTCAAAGTTGCAATGCATACACTAGTGACTTTATGTGTTGTAAATCGCATTCTTTGCCTATTGCATACTCTCTTACTTGCGTAGAGGAAGAAAGGAGCCAGATGTGTTCATATGGGGCTCCGTCGTCCTCCTTCCTGTTGCGAACCTACCACTCTCCTTGCGAGCTTTGCTGCCTATGTTTCTCTTTCTTAGTTCAAAGAGTGTTTTCTGTCACCCGTCAGCTCCGTGTTATCTGTAGAGCTGGTTGGGGCACATAGTTCGTGCCTTCTGCACAACAATTCGCCTCTGTACATTGATCATCAACAATCTTGGTTTTCATGCAAGTACAAGGTCTTCTTTTATTCCATATTGCTGCAAATACAAAGGAATGATCTGCCACTTGTCCTCACACTTGTGCTTACCGGATTTGGGCTTCCAAACACTTGGCGCATCCCTGCCGCAAGACAGGATCTCACACAAGAGTTTGCACCAATGAAGGCACGGATGTTCTTCCTGTGCGGAGTTCAATTCTGAGACCAAATGAGTCATACAAACAATAGAAGCAGATATTGTTTTCCAGTACATGTACCCGCACCATCACATAGGAAAGCACGCATAGTTTGTCGCACGGAACGGTGTCCGGAGGTCGAGGATCACATGTGGTAGCATTGTTGGGAAAGTGGTGGAGGAGGCCATGGCCAAGGTCCGAAGAGAGAGGAATGGAAGCAGATGGAGGCGAAGCTGACACACAGGCGCAATGGAGGGCGGCGAATGACCTCACCGACACGCAACGGGTGCTCACGATGAAGATGTTAATGCGACAGGCAGCAGTGGGTACGCTCATGATGCGTTGGAAGGCATGGAGAACGGATAGCTGTCCAAGGTGTGGCGAACCGGAGCATCCTGATCACCTGTGGGTGTGTCAGTCGCAGGAGTTGATGGCTCTGCGGGAGGCGCAGCGACGAAGGCTGAGGAACTCGATGCAAAAGATGTCAACACATCCGGCCATCACAAAGCTTATGCTGCACAATGCCAAGCAGTGTACTCAAGGACAGGGGCCTGTTGTGTGCATTTGAGCCAACAACATCGAAACTACACTGACGGACGGCCAGCAAGAGATCGGATGGAACCAGTTAGTGAAGGGTGTTATCGCAACATCATGGATGAGGCTTCAGACAAACAACTACAATCAAATGGGGTGCAGGCTTTTGGCAGCCAAGTGGGCGGCACAAGCTTTACACAAGCTTTGGAAACAGCATGGGAGAACAGGCGTCAACGCAACCAGGCAATGCACCACAGCGAGGAAGGTCCAGAGGCTGACATGAAGCAAGTCGTGAGAGAATATGGAGCGAGCATACAGGAAGAAGCCAATACAGTGGCGCGGGAAAGACTACAGATGACAGGAGAGGATGTCACAGACATTGGGACTGTAGCAATTTGGGTGGGACAACTGCACCAAGTGCTTCGTGTTCCTGACAAGCAAGTTCCAACCAAAGTACACAACTGGCTCTGCAATAGATGGTAGCTGGGCCAACCAAATGAGTTCATTTCGATGGTACATATGCACAACACGAATGCGGGGGCAGAGATAGGGTGCTGGAGACAGGCGTCGATTTCTGCTGTACGCATATGCATATCGACTCGATAGCTGTTCTGCCTCGTGCCCAACACGAGATCAAAGCGAGCGGCATAAAAGCGCCTACGATGCAGGCTGTGCAACACTAATCAGCTTAGTCCTTGAGTTACATATATACATGTACCCACACTGTTGTCAAGTGAGCTCCCTTTGGTCGACAGAAACTGATGTGTGGGAAGGCGACTGCATTCGCGGCGGTCATGCGTGTTGCCACAATCTGGGTGAATCTGATTGCCGCCCTGCTATCAAATACGTGCATCTTCTTATTTATGTTAGTACATTAACATTCATGTTTCTCAATGAAGCAAGCAATCTTTACTTGAGAGATAAGCGCATAGATGGCGACGTTGATTCGATGGGAACATCTATTAAGGTTGGAACCTAACAGAAAAAGGAAGCAACAGAGATGCAGACACAAACCAAGACGCACATCTCACCTCAAAAGGAATGAACGAGACACTGTGGCTATGTGAAGCTGCCTGGAGAGGCACAGGATGAAGTGAAGTAAGAACGGAATGGACCGCAGGTCCTATCAACATATGAAGAAATACAAGTAGTCGAGAAGACATGAAGACACTGGATAGGCAAAGAAAATGCCATGTTTATGCCATCGTAGTTGTGCTATTACTGGTATGGTACCAACAAACTAGAGTTGGCATCCTTGTTATGACTGCAAATGACAGCATCCTCTAGAGTATGTGCTTGGTGCAGAGAACACTGCACACTACGCGAAAACAAGACGAAGGAAGTCCGCACAAGAGGAGGGAGTTTTGTGGATGTGAGTCCAACAAGTCGCAGCCGTTTTCTCGTCGTGTTAAATCTCCACACAAAATCAGAATTTGCGTCAGGGTGCAACAATTCCAGAAAAGGGCCAAAACTTGCATCCTGACGCAAATTGTTTCCATTATCGCGGCGAAAATTCTCCGTGGATATGCACCAGACCGATCCCAACCTGACCAACATGAGGGACGAAACTCCGCTGTGTTAAAATAGCGCGCTGCGGGATCGAACCACGGAGCCAGTCCACGCCCTGCATGAACACAAGAAATTAACGCTTATAACCCATGTCGCGACACCCTCCCTAATTCTTGGATTCATGCCCTTGAGCCCCCTTATCATGAGGACCCCCCACACTCTATCTTTATACTGCCGCTGTAGGCAGTCGGCAAGTTTCGGGTGTTTCTGTGTGTTTTTGTAGCAGGGGTGGGTACCAGCCGACGGAATCGAACCTTAGGTCACGCTACCATGTTAAAATAGCGCGCTGCGGAATCGAACCACGGAGCCAGTCCACGCCCTGCATAAACACAAGAAATTAACGCTTATAACCCATGTCGCGACACCGCTGTTCATCGCGTCCACAATGTTCGTGACCGGCAACGACGTGCACGAGTCCGTCATCGACGAATTGTTGGAAAGAGCTCACGCAGATGTGAACATTGCCGATGTGGATGGCAATACGCCTTTGCACGTTTTGTGCTGGTACGGACGTCTGCAGATGGTACATGATTGGCTCGACACGCCTGATGTTGAAGTGGACACGAGCATCCGCAATCGGTTTGGTTTGAGACTGCAGGATGCTGCTTCAATGCAAGGACACACCGAGTTGGCAGAGTACCTGGCATCGTTACAACAACCATGAAGGGGGACTGCTCTTAGTATACACAATATTACATCATATTACAATATTATATTATACGTTATTACACATCGGTGGACGTGCATCGCTACCCGCAATACTCTCAACTGCGCCTTGTACGTCGATTTCGTATTGCGCTTGATCTGTTCCAGCAGAGGATTCGTATGTATTGCAGATCGTAGAATACGTGCCTCGTTCATGTAACACTTGAATGTTCTAACATTTACTTCTTGACCACTCCGATACGCGCAAGGCGCAGACTGCTCAGAGCTCGCCACGAATGACGGGACGTTTGCCGTTGGCGTTGTTCTTGTTGATCTTCATGAGGTACCGCGGTCTCGATCGCGATCGTGATCTGACTTCGCTCTTGTCATTCGGTGCTTGCAGCACGGAGCTGGCGCGGCTGCGCCTTGCGGCACGACCACGCGGTCGCGCACGTGGCTCCTCACCTGTGTCGAGATGTACATGTGAGTATATGTCGAGATGTACATGCGAGTATATGTGCATCGTTCACCCGCTATTCTCTCATACGCACTTGGACGGTATAACTACACTCGTGTCGATAGTATGCTGTGATTTGTCAGAATTACAGTGGAAATGGAACACACGAAAATGAGCAGAATTTCTGGAGGAAATTTGCAATCGACGATTTCTGAGAGAATTGGAAATATCATCCGTCCATCCATCAATGGAGACGTATGGTACCAAGAGAATCTCGAGGTACTTCCCAACTAAACCTCAGATGATGATATCATCTGACAGACCACTGCATCACCAATGGAATGTGACATCTGGAGAGCAGAAGGACGCCTACTGACGTCGACAGGATGTCATCGTGTCACCACATCGACGTCTGTCTCCAGGTCAGAAGCAGAAGGTGAAGATCCGATGACCAAAGGGCATCAAGATCATGGATACGGGAGATGAACTTCAAATGGTAAGTACTCATGGAGTAGGAACCAGTAGTGAATGAACGGAGTGTCGAATGCGGAGTACGCATCAAACACGGAGTATCGTGTAGCACGAACACACGATGTTGAGAGAGAGAGAGAATACAGAGAGGAGTGAGAGAGCATCTCGCGTACCTACTCATAGTCGGAGACCGAATCTACAAAACAGATTGAAGTGCCGAGAGCATCGGGCAAGAGAACGAACGGACACTGAGAGGATCGGAGTGCTCAACTAATGAAATAGTTAACGAACGACTATCAACCAACACCATCTTCCACGATCGTAGGTTTCCAATCATGGAACTTGCCAACACGTTTATAAACGATAGATCAGGGCGAGCCCGTGGATTGGATCGTGCAAGGAAGACGAACATCATTCAAGAGCAGCAGACTGAATGAGCGAGGAAGAGGAATTGAGAGACATCCCTCTGTCCAATCCGACTCTCAAGCAAGAAGAAGGTGCGAGTGAGACTCGACCACGACAAGAGAAAGAAGCAGCTGCGGCTACTGTCCTATCAAGCGCAGAGGCAAGCGCGATCGACGAGACCGAATATTAGAGCACTATCGAAAAATCACAAGGGGTGAGCAAAAGCAAAGTACCATGCCGGGATTCGAACCCGGAACCTCAGTTAGAATTACTGGTGCTCTACCGTTGAGCTACAGGCGATGCGATTGCTGATCCGAACACAAGTGAAATTTATAGATAGTGGGGGCTACGGGAGTAACGTACTTAGCACTATTCAGTTTTGTGCTGATACTCCCCTACGCTACGACCGTGGACCACCCGCTCAAGAGCACTATGACGGAAAGTTGTCATCTCCCGCGTCTCCCCATCTCGGGGCACCCTCATTGCTGGGTGGCTAATACTGCCAGACGAAAGTGGGAGTGCTGCCGTAGCAGACAAGTGTGAGACTGGGTCGAAATCCGGTGATCGCAACGCGCCCACGAAGGCGTGTTGTGCAAGGTTGTCCTAACTCAGCGATGTAGAACTAGCTGCGACTGTTAATCTATTAGAGCACTATCGAAAAATCACAAGGGGTGAGCAAAAGCAAAGTACCATGCCGGGATTCGAACCCGGAACCTCAGTTAGAATTACTGGTGCTCTACCGTTGAGCTACAGGCGATGCGATTGCTGATCCGAACACAAGTGAAATTTATAGATAGTGGGGGCTACGGGAGTAACGTACTTAGCACTATTCAGTTTTGTGCTGATACCGAAGAAGAACAGTCTGCAAGACTACACCACGAGGAGAAGAGCATTCTCAAGGCGGTCAAGCAAGAGGAGACTGGTGTGACGGAGAGCATTCGCACAGCCAAACAGAGTGGGAAAAGTGAGACACCGCCAGGAGGAGAATTTGTGACGAAAACAATCTCCGCGCAACAACAAGCGAAAATCGAAAAAGTGACAACACAGAAACAAACGGAAATCAAGGGCGCGAGCGCACCAACGACGAAACAACAAGACAAGATGGCGACATCAGCCAACACGAACAAGCGATGCATCAAGGCGCCGATGTTCAGTGGTGAACAAGAAGACTATAGCGCATGGGAGTCCCAAGCGAAGGCATACGCTCGTGCACAGAAGACGAGAGACGTGATGTTGGGCAAGACCAAGGTCCCAAGGTCCCAACAGTGAGTGAGATCGTGGCAGCCACCGACGAAATCAAGGAGGCAATGGAGGAAACCTACGAGCTGGCAGGCAACTGCTTCAGTGATCTGATCCTCATGATGGATGCAGAGAAAGGGAAAGGCAAACAGGCCATCCAATACATCAACCAATGCGTCTCTGACGACTATCCTGAAGGAGATCCACACGCAGCGTGGAACGTTCTCGCGGAGAAGTTCCGTCCATCCGATGCGGCGACGAAGATCAAACTCAAGCGTCAATTCAACAACGAAAAGATGAAGAGAGACACGGACCCCGACGTCTACATCACGCGACTCGAGCTCCTACGCTCGCGTCTCCACGATGTCAAGTACACGATCACAGACGAGGAGATGATCATGCAAATCCTCAGCACGGTGAGCAGCGAATACAAAACTCACATCATGAACTTCCAACATCAACTCACGTTCAATCCGGAAGTGGTTACCATCAGTGCGATCAGAGGAGTACTCCGCACAGCACACGCTACGCATCAAGGAGGAAAGGCGTACGTCGACAACTTCCAAGACAGCAACACGAAGAGCAACGACACTGGCTTCACAAGCACCGGTAACTTCAAGGGCATTTGTCACAACTGTGGCGTGTATGGCCACAGATCCGCCGATTGCCCAGAACGTAAGAAATCGAACAACAAGAAAAACGACAACAACAAAATGAACAGAAAGTGCAACAACAACCGTAACAAGGGAAGCAGCTTCAAAGGGAAGTGCAACTACTGTGGCATCTTCGGACACCGCGAGGCGGAGTGCCAAAAGAAGAAGTTCAACGAGAACAAGAAGGCCAACGAACAGGCCAACGCAGCAACGGAAGGACACGACAAGAGCGGGCACGAGATGGTACTCTCTGCGAAGAACATGCCGCTCTGCATGTTGGTGTCTGATGACTACATCGAAGACTCCTTCTTCGATAACTTCGAGTACGTCAGAAGTGACGACGAAGTGGAGGACGATGAGATCGTCCTGGAGTGGCTCAGCAAGGAGCCCATCATCCACGAGGTGGATCCAAGACGCGAAGTGAGCTACGAATGCTGCTTCAACGCGAACGACCTGATCGGTCCATACGGCGACGGAGCTGAGATGGGCAACGAGGCCATCGATAGCGACATCAAGGAGGCCATGAGTGAAGAAGATGACGACGAACCCAACGAGAATGACAGAGTCCGAGACGGGACGAACGGCGGCGCGGCGCCGCCTCCTCCAGCGGCAGGGAACAACAGATCGGGCATCTTCGACGAAGACGACAGTGACGAAAAAGAAGATCACCCAGACGACAGCTTCAATCCAAATGAGCATGTCGTTTACCCAACAGGTATCCAATTCCCACTGGTCGGGAATCCCAACAGATCGGATCACATCCATCGTCATGATACGATCCCATATGGCACGGCAACAGCATTGACGATTCAGAAGCAACTGATCTTCGATGCCATAATGGAGGCAGGAGTGAAGATGTTCCCAGGAACTGTACAAGGAGTGCTCAGACCAATATGGGTGAACATGATGGGATCCATCCTATCCGAGAACTTCAGATCAATCGAAGAGATTCTCGCCAATTCGGTCGTCATCAACCGCATATTGGAAGCGGCTGACACAGAGACGATCCCAGAGACGGATCTGCACTACATCCTTGGAGGATGCATGCGCGTGCTCTTACGCGAACGACCACGCGTCAACCCTTATGATCCAGTTACAGGATCACATCGAAGCAACACGATTCCATCGGACTACGCGCAACTACCCAACGACATGGATGATGAGGATCATCACAATCCGTACAACGAAGACGGAGTCCATGAAGACAATGACGACGGAGGCTTCGACGACGAGATAGCTGCAGCCGCCGTGGAGCAGCTCCACGAGCTGAGCACCAGATACAAGGACAAGGTCAACAAGGACACCTGGCTTGCCGACAGCGGAGCTTCATGTCACATCGTCAACTCGGACGCCGCCCTCTTCAACGCGCAGCACATCAAGTCCTTTGTCCAAGTGGGAGACAGCACAAAGCTGGACTCTCCCAAAATGGGATCCATTCGCTTGAAGGTCAAGCAACGAGACAACACTGGCCACATCATCCAGCTTGATGATGTGAAGTACACACCAAAAATGGCGGTGAACCTTTTATCTACGAACAAGGCTCTGTACAACGGTTACCAGATTGGTAGCAACGGCATTCTGATGGACATCATCAACAGATCCGGAACAAAGATCGTGTTCGATCGAGTCTTCCCCACATCCAACGGATTCATCATGGGAGCGCAGATGCATCCCATCACGCCAACTGAAGATGACAAGGCTTGCACAGCCATCATCAAGAACCCATCCAAAGGGGTGAGCGCGGTGAACTTGCACCGAATGCTTGGCCACACGCCACTCGAGACCATGAAGCGGACAGCCGCTCAATATGGATGGAAGATCATCGGCGAGATGCCGGTGTGTCGCTACTGCGTGGTCGCGAATGCGAGAGTGAAGAACATCTTGAAGACCAGAGTCCCAAGAGCAACTCGCCGCAGCGAATGTTTCTTCATTGACATTAGTTACACTAAACACATAAGCTTCGGAGATAAACGCTACTGGGCCCTGATCGTGGACGACTGCATGGACTACTGCTGGAGTTTCTTCCTGAAGAACAAAAGTGACCAACCAGGGTACATCAAGCGATTCGTCCAGACGATCAAATCACAGACAGGTGATCAACAAATCATCTTTCGAGGTGAAAACAGTGGAGAGAACAAATCCACGCAGGACATTCTCATGGATGCAGGACTCAACGTGAAATTCGAATTCACGGCATCGAACACGCCGCAACAGAACGGTAGAGTAGAACGCAAGTTCGCGTACCTCTACACCAAGATCCGCTCCATGCTCAATGGAGCAGAACTCAACGAAGAGTATAGGCATGGCCTGTGGGCAGCAGCTACGAGCACTGCCACCGCCATCGCCAACATCACCGTAGCGAAGAATCAGAAGGAGTCACCACATCGCCAATTCTTCGACAACGATCCACCATACGCGGATGCACTCCGCACATTCGGAGAGGTGGGTGTTGTGAAGACTGCCTACAGCGGGATCACCGCCAAACTCAAGAACAGAGGAGAAGAGATGGTGTTCATCGGATATGCACACCAACATGCATCAGGAGTATACAACATGTACAGACCATCGACCAAGTCACTGATCTGTTCTCGCGACATCAAGTGGCTCAACCAATCATACGGACAGTTCCGTGGCTGGGCACCAGCACCGAACATATCCAACGAAACAGGAACGACGGATGCAGAAGGCTTCACAACCATCGGACGGAAGGGAGCTGTGCCAAGGACGGCAACGCATCGAACATCAGAAGCAAAGAGAGTATCTTTCGCTGACACTAACAAGTACCACATCCTATCAGACAGCGACGATGAGGATGATGAGGACGATGGAGTAGTAACTCAACTAATCCATAACGACAACGAGGATCGGAGAGAATCCAATCATGAGGATGACGAGATCCCACCATCCGGCGATGAAGCTGATGATGACGAAGATGTCACTCCTCCGAACACACCAGCGAGGTCTACACATGACACACCATCAAGACCTCCACCTAGCAAACCAAGCAAGCGTGACATAGCTAGAAAGGAGAGAATCCGACGTCACGAATCACGAGGCAGGAAGGGAGAAGCTAATCCCAAGCCGACTACAGGGAAGCGTATTCCCAAAGCTCTACGTGAGCTCGCAGACTTCAACGAACGAGGTCGAAAGGAGGAAGGCTATGAGAGCGAATCATCATCCAACGAAGATAGTGATGAACTCAGCGACGAGGAGATCGACGACTCCAACAACGAAACTACAGATGACGAAGAAATTGCAGATGAAGGAGAGATTGAGATCACTCACTATAGCACAACAGGACTGTACGGAATGAATGCAATCATTACCGAGTCACCAGCGATCGACATCGGATTGTCGATGCAGAACGAGAACAAAGAACCAGAGAAGCACATCGAACCAACAACATTCGATGGAGCCTTCAATCACCCAGATCCCATCCATCGCAAGGGATATCGAGCAGCCATCAAGAAGGAGTTTGACTCCATGGATACACGCAAGGTGTACAGCAAGATCAAACGAGATGCCATACCTCGCGGCCGCAGATGCTGCAAATGCAAATGGGTCTTCAAGTTGAAACGCGACAGCACACATCGAGCGCGACTCGTTGCATGTGGCTACTCACAAGTCGCAGGAGTAGACTTCCAAGAGCACTACTCACCCGTCATCCATGACGTGACCTATCGAGTCATGATGGTGATCATGCTGATCAAGAAGATGGACTGCGCACTTGTCGATGTCGTAACGGCATTCCTACATGGAGACCTCGACGAGGAGATCTACATGAACTGTCCCAATGGGATGGATCATCAAGCAGACGAAGCCCTGACCCTACATAAGCCAATCTACGGACTTGTGCAGAGCGCCAGGCAATGGTTCAAGATGTTGGTATCGACCCTCAAGAATATCAACTTCGAACAGAGCGCGGCAGACCCGTGCCTGTTCTACAGGAAGACGAACGAAGGAAGTATGATCGTGGCCATCTACGTGGACGATTGCTTCTGCTGCGGAGACTCCAAGGCACTGGAGACATTCCTGAAGGACATCCAAGGCAGCAAATTCAAGGTGACAATCGAGCAAGGACTTGGAGACTACCTCAGCTGCAACATCGAACTGAACCATGACAAGACCAGAGCGACATTGCGTCAACCACATCTCATCCGACATCTCATCGAAGAGTTCGGAACCAAGGTTGAGAAGATGCAACGTTATGGGACACCGGGAACCCCAGGTCAAATCATCGTACGACCATCCAAAGATAACGGACTGCAGAAGGTCGGACCGGAAGAACATGCCGAATACCGCCGAGGCGTCGGTATGCTACTCTTCCTCATCAAGCACTCGCGACCAGATATCGCGAACCCTGTGAGGGAACTCTCCAAGGTATTGATCGGGCCCACCAAGGCCGCAATGAAGGAGATGTATCGGATTATCAAGTATGTGATCGATACAAAGGACTATGGATTGAAGATCCATCCAGCGCATCCAGAAGACGACGGCTGGGACATGGAGCTCTTTTGCGATAGCGAATATGCAGGAGACAAGAACACGAGAATCAGCGTAGGGGGATTCATCCTATACCTGTGCAAGGTACCAATCCTTTGGCGATCCAAGGCACAGAAGGCTGTCACATTCAGCTCATCCGAAGCAGAATATGTTGCCCTTTCCGAAGCGGCAAAGGAGATCTTCTTCGTCGTGCAGCTACTCGAAAGTGTGGGCGTCCCAGTGAAGACACCGATCAAGGTCCGCGTGGACAACATCGGAGCGATCTTCATGGCCAAGAACCCATCAACATCCCAACGATCGCGGCACATCGACGTGCGCCATCACTACGTGAGGAACATGGTAATCAACAAAACCATCGAAATCATTTTCGTCAAATCCGAGCAGAACACAAGCGACGGATTCACCAAGAACATCAAGGCCGACTTACAACGCGAACACGAGAAGTCGTACCTTGACACATCGAGAACATTCGAATGACCGAATGCACACAGGAAGGGTGTTGAGATGTGCATGTGAGTATATGTCGAGATGTACGTGTATGTGTGCATCGTTCACCCATTATTCTCTCATACGCGCTTGCACGGTATAACTACATTCGTGTCGATAGTATGTTGTGATTCGTCAGAATTACAACGGAAACGGAACACACGAAAAAGAGCAAGATTTCTGGAGGAAATTTGCAATCAACGATTTCTGAGAGAATCAGGAACATCGTCCGTCCATCCATCAATGAAATGTATGGTATTGGAGGTGGTTGCAAGGGTCATAATTTCATAATCTGGGCCTCTCGGCCAATCATATCACTCCATTTAGGGCACAAGATACCTTTCGGCTCCTCATTGAATTGGGGGTCAACGTCCACATAACGTCAATAGAAATAATTATGAACTCATTGTCCGCGAATATGAACGCTCCTCGGAGACCGTTCATAATTTCATAATCTCTCTGACGAGTCGTGGTAGTCCAAAATTCGTTCTCAACGGCTACATCGGAGCAAAACTTTGTGCTCACACCAAATTGATCCGATGTGCTCTACTGCAAATTGATTATTCGTGCCCACCCATTGTATCGCAACTCTCTGTTGCAGTTCAACTCCTTCTTTACATGCACCTAGTGTAACTCTGTACTTATCATCTGATGAACTCCAGCGGATCATATCTTCCCCCACCATCATGACTTCCACCCTCCAGTATCATCGCTGGCACCAGGCTGCCTTGATTTCTGTCATCTTTGTCATTCTCAAGCATCTTGCAGCACAGCAGCGCCTCCTAATGTGTGCTGTGGCACACTGCATCCTTGACACCATGCCAACAAGTGTGCGTGGGGTCGGTACCTCAGCTCAAGCATCTTCCATCATCAAGCATTATCTTTCAGGTCTTTGATTTGAGAGTATGGTGACTCCATGGAGTTCTACGGCTTCATTGGGCTTACCAGGCCATCGTTCGATCGATTGGCATAACTGCTATAGCCCGACATTGAAGTGTTGCCCGTCGATCCGTAAGACACGGCGCCACCACGACCATCATATATTCGCTGTTGTAAGTTTGGCTACATCGATGTCACTGCCATTGCAATGAAGTATCTGGCTTCCAAGTCAGAATTGAAGAACCATTTCTGGTAGAATCTGCCTTCGTTGGAAGGTCGGAAGAGATCTTGGAGGACGTAGGGAGCAATGGACATGGTGAAGGCTGAAGTTGAGGCAACGGAAGATCACTCTCGCGAAACAGGGACTATGGATGACAATTGTAACCTGACATACGAAGCGATGGCTCTTGAGAAGAAAGCAAAGGAATGTCGAGATGTACATGTGAGTATATGTCGAGATGTACGAGTATATGTGCATCGTTCACCCGCTATTCTCTCATACGGACTTGGACGGTATAACTACATTCGTGTCGATAGTATACTGTGATTCGTCAGAATTACAGGGGAAACGGAACACACGAAAAGGGGCAAGATTTCTGGAGGAAATTTGCAAATGACGATTTCTAAGAGAATTGGAAGATCGTCCGTCCATCCATCAATGGTACCAAGAGAATCTCGAGGTACTTCCCAACTAAACCTCAGATGACGATATCATCTGACAGACCACTGCATCACCAATGGAACGTGACATCTGGAGAGCAGAAGGACGCCTACTGACGTCGACAGGATGTCATCATGTCACCACGTCGACATCTGTCTCCAAGTCAGAGCAGGAGGCAAAGATCCGATGACCGAAGGGCATCAGCATCATGGACACAGAAGGTGAACTTCAAATGGCGAGTACTCATGGAGTAGGAGCCAGTACTGAATGAACGGAGTGTCGAATACGGAGTACGTATCGAACACGGAGTATCGTGCGCGACGAGCACACGATGTTGAGAGAGAGAGAATACAGAGAAGAGCGAGAGAGCATCTTGCGTACCGACTCATAGTCGGAGACCGAATCTACGAAACAGATTGAAGCACCGAGAGCATCGGGCGAGAGAACGGCGTACACCGAGAGCATCGGAGTAGCCAAGTAATGAAATAGCAAACAGACGACTATCAACCAACACCATCTTCCACGATCGTAGGTTACCGTAAGCGGAACTTGCCAACACGTTTATAAACGATAGATCAGGGCGAGCCCGCGGATCGGATCGTGCGAGGAAGACGAACATCATTCAAGAGCAGCAGGCTGAATGAGCGAGGAAGAGGAATTGAAAGACATCCCTCTGTCCCAACTGGCTATCAAGCAAGAAGAAGGTGCGAGTGAGACTCCACCACGAGAAGAGAAGGAAGTAGCCGCGGCCACTGTCCTATCAGGCGCAGACGCAAGCGCGATCGACGAGACCGAAGAGGAACGGTCTGCAAGGCTACACCGCGAGAAGGAGAGCATTCTCAAGGCGAACAAGCAAGAGGAGACTGGTGTGACGGAGAGCATTCGCACAGCCAAACAGAGTGGGAAAAGTGAGACACCACCAGGAGGAGAATTTGTGACGAAAACAATCTCCGCGCAACAACAGGTGAAAATCGAAAAAGTGACAACACAGAAACAGACGGAAATCAAGGGCGCGAGCGCACCAACAACGAAACAACGAATCAACATGGCGACATCAGCCAACATGAACAAGCGACGCATTAAGGCGCCGATGTTCAGTGGTGAACAAGAAGACTATAGCGCATGGGAGTCCCAAGCGAAGGCATACGCTCGTGCACAGAAGACGAGAGACGTGATGTTGGGCAAGACCAAGGTGCCAACAGTGAGCGAGATCGCGGCAGCCGACGGTGAAGCCAAGGAAGCGATGGAAGAGATCTACGAGCTGGGATGCGACTGCTTCAGCGATCTGATCCTCATGATGGATGCAGAGAAAGGAAAAGGCAAGCAAGCCATCCAGTACATCAACCAATGCATCTCCGACGACTACCCCGAAGGAGACGCACACGCAGCGTGGAACGTTCTCGCGGAGAAGTTCCGACCATCCGACGCGGTGACGAAGATCAAGCTCAAGCGCCAATTCAACAACGAAAAGATGAAGAGAGACACGGACCCCGACATCTACATCACGCAACTCGAGAGTCTACGATCGCGTCTCCACGATGTCAAGTACGAGATCACGGACGAGGAAATGATCATGCAAATCCTCAGCACGGTGAGCAACGAGTACAGAACCCACATCGTTAACTTCCAACATCAACTCACGTTCAATCCGGAACTGGTCACCATCAACACGATCAGAGGAGTACTCCGTACTGCATACGCCACTCACAGAGGAGGCAAGGCATACGTCGACGACTTCCAAGACAGTAACACGAAGAGCAACGACACCGGCTTCACAAGCACCGGTAACTTCAAGGGTACTTGCCACAACTGTGGCGTGTATGGTCATAGATCCGCCGATTGTCCAGAACGCAAGAAATCGAACAACAAGAAAAACAACAACAACAAAATGAACGGAAAGCGTAACAAGGGAAGCGGCTTCAAAGGCAAGTGCAACTACTGCGGCATCTTCGGACATCGCGAAGCGGAGTGCCGAAAGAAGAAGTTCAACGAGAGCAAGAAGGCCAACGAACAAGCCAACGCGGCTACGGAAGGACACGACAAGAGCGGGCACGAGATGGTACTCTCTGCGAAGGACATGCCGCTCTGCATGTTGGTGTCCGACGACTACATCGAAGACTCCTTCTTCGATAACTTCGAGTGCGTCGGAAGTGACGACGAAGTACAGGACGATGAGATCGTCCCGGAGTGGCTCAACGAGGAGCCAATCATCCACGAGGTGGATCCAAGACGCGAGGTGAGCTACGAATGCTGCTTCAACGCGCACGACCTGATCGGTTCATACGGCGACGAAGCTGAGATGGACGACGAGGCCAACGATAGCGACATCGAAGAGGCCATGAGTGACGACGACGACGACGCCGACGAGGACGGCGCAGATGAAGACGACGAGGCAAGCCGCGACGAAATGCCTCCTCCTCAAGTTGGGAGACACGAGAGAACGGGAACCTTCATCAATCAAGGCCAAGGCGGAACGAACCGCGCAGCGGCGCCACCTCCTCCAGCGGCAGGGAACAACAGATCGGGCATCTTCGACGAGGATGACAGCGACGAATCCGAGGATGGCAATCATCCAGACGACAGCTTCAATCCAAACGAGCGTGTCGTCTATCCAGCGAATATCGACTTCCCGGATATTGAGAATCCCAACAGTGTCGACTATCTACTCCGTCACACTGTCACACCAGACGCAACAGCAACGGCATTAACAATCCAAAAGCAGCTCATCTTTGACGCTGTAATGGAAGCGGGGATGCGACTGTTCCCAGAAATCACACGAGGGGCACTCATGCCGATATGGGTGAACATGATGGGGTCCATCCTATCCGAGCACTTCGAATCAATCGAAGAGATCCTTGCCAATGCGATCGTCATCAACCACATACTGGAAGCCAACGACTCGGAAACGATCCCAGAAACGGATCTGCACTACATCCTTGCAGGATGTATGCGTGTACTCTTGCGAGAGCGATCACGCGTCCACCCATACGATCCAGTCACAAGATCACACCGAAGCAACACGACTCCATCGGACTACGCGCAGCTATCCGATGAGACCGACGACGAACATCACGAGAATCCATGGAACGAATATGGAGTCCACATCGACGAAGAGGACGAAGACAACGTCATGACCGATACAGCTGCAGCAGCCGTGGAACAGCTCCACAAGCTGAGCACCAAGTACAAAGACAAGGTCAACAAGGACACTTGGCTCGCCGACAGCGGAGCTTCGTGTCACATCGTCAATTCAGACGCCGCTCTCTTCAACGTGCGGCACATCAAGTCATTCGTCCAAGTGGGAGACAGCACGAAGCTGGACTCTCCCAAAATGGGATCCATTCGCTTGAAGGTCAAGCAACGAGACAACACTGGCCACGTCATCCGGCTTGATGATGTGAAGTACACACCGAAAATGGCGGTGAACCTTTTCTCCACGAACAAGGCTCTGTACAACGGTTACCAACTTGGTAGCAACGGCATTCTGATGGACATCATCAACGGATCCGGAACGAAGATCGTATTCGACCGAGTCTTCCCCACGGCCAACGGATTCATCACGGGAGTGCAGATGCATCCCATCATGCCAACGAACGACGACAAGGCTTGCACAGCCCTCGTCAAGAACCCATCCAAGGAGATCAGCGCGGTGAACTTGCATCGAATGCTCGGCCACGCGCCACTCGAGGCCATGAAGCGAACGGCCGCTCAATACGGATGGAAGATTATCGGCGAGATGCCGGTATGTCGCGACTGCGCGGTCGCGAACGCAAGAGTGAAGAACATTCCGAAGGCAACCATTCCGAGAGCGACTCGCCGCGGCGAACGGCTCTTCATTGACATTAGTTACACTAAACACATAAGCTTCGGAGATAAACGCTACTGGACCCTGATCGTGGACGACTGCACTGATCACTGCTGGAGTTTCTTTCTCAAGAACAAGAGTGATCAACCAGGATACATCAAACGATTCATCCAGACGATCAAGTCACAGACTGGTGACCAACAGATCATCTTCCGAGGTGACAACAGTGGAGAGAACAAATCCACGCAGGACATTCTCATCGATGCAGGACTCAACGTAAAATTCGAATTCACGGCATCGAACACACCGCAACAGAACGGTAGAGTAGAACGCAAGTTCGCGTACCTCTACACCAAGATCCGCTCCATGCTCAACGGAGCACAGCTCGACGAAGAGTATAGGCATGGCCTGTGGGCAGCAGCTGCTAGCACTGCCACCGCCATCGCCAACATCACCGTAGCGAAGAATCAGAAGGAGTCACCACATCGACAATTCTTCGGCAATGATCCACCATACGCGGATGCACTCCGCACTTTCGGAGAGGTGGGTGTTGTGAAGACTACCTACGGCGGGATCACCGCTAAACTCAAGAACAGAGGAGAAGAGATGGTGTTCATCGGATATGCACACCAACATGCATCAGGGGTCTACAACATGTACAGACCATCGACCAAGTCACTCGTCTGCTCACGCGACATCAAGTGGCTCAATCAATCATACGGACAGTTCCGTGGCTGGGCACCAGCACCGAACGTATCCAATGAAACAGGAACGACGGACGCAGACGGCTTCACGACCATCGGACGGAAGGGAGCAACGCCAAGGACGGCAACGCGTCAAACATCGGAAGCGAAGAGAGTATCTTTCGCTGACAGCAACAGATACTATATCCTATCGGACAGTGACGATGAGGACAATGAGGACGATGGAGTAGTAACTCAACTAATCCATAACGACGAGGAAGATCGGAGCGAATCCAATCATGAGGATGACGAGATCACACCATCCGGCGACGAAGCCGACAATGACACAGGCGTCACTCCTCCGAACACACCAGCGAGGTCTACACATGGTACACCATCCAGACCTCCGCCGAGTAAACCAAGCAAACGTGACATAGACAGAAAGGAGAGGATCCGACGTCACGAAGCACGAGGCAGGAAGGGAGAAGCTAATCCCAAGCCGAGTACAGGGAAGAGCATTCCCAGAGCTCTGCGTGAGCTCGCAGACTACAACGAACGAGGTCGAAAGGAAGAAGGATATGAAAGCGATTCATCATCCAACCAAGACAGCGATGAACTCAGCGACGAGGAGATCGACGACTCCAACAACGAAACTACAGATGACGAAGAAATTGCAGATGAAGGAGAGATTGAGATCACTCATTATAGCACAACAGGACTGTACGGAATGAATGCAATCATTACCGAACCACCAGCGATCGACATCGGACTGTCGATGCAGGACGAGAACAAGGAACCAGAGAAGCACATCGAACCTACAACATTCGATGGAGCCTTCAATCACCCAGACCCTATCCATCGAAAGGGATATCGAGCAGCCATCAAGAAGGAGTTCGACTCCATGGACACACGTAAAGTGTACAGCAAGATCAAACGAGACGCCATTCCACGCGGCCGCAGATGCTGCAAATGCAAATGGGTCTTCAAGCTAAAGCGTGACGGCACACATCGAGCGCGGCTCGTTGCATGTGGCTATTCACAAGTCGCAGGAGTGGATTTCCAAGAGCACTACTCACCCGTCATTCACGACGTGACCTATCGAGTCATGATGGTGATCATGCTGATCAAGAAGATGGACTGCGCACTCGTCGATGTCGTAACGGCATTCCTACACGGAGACCTCGACGAGGAGATCTACATGAACTGTCCCAACGGGATGGATCATCAACCAGACGAAGCCCTGACCCTACATAAGCCAATCTACGGACTTGTGCAGAGCGCCAGGCAATGGTTCAAGATGTTGGTATCGACCCTCAAGAATATCAACTTCGAACAGAGCGCGGCAGACCCGTGCCTGTTCTACAGGAAGACGAACGAAGGAAGTATGATCGTGGCCATCTACGTGGACGATTGCTTCTGCTGCGGAGACTCCAAGGCACTGGAGACATTCCTGAAGGACATCCAAGGCAGCAAATTCAAGGTGACAATCGAGCGTGGACTCGGAGACTACCTTAGCTGCAACATCGAACTGAACCATGACAAGACTAGAGCGACATTGCGTCAACCACACCTCATCCGACATCTCATCGAAGAGTTCGGAACCAAGGTTGAGAAGATGCAGCGCTATGGGACACCGGGAACCCCGGGTCAAATCATCGTACGACCATCCGAAGATAACGGACTGCAGAAGGTCGGACCGGAAGAACATGCCGAGTACCGCCGAGGCGTCGGCATGCTACTCTTCCTCATCAAGCACTCGCGACCAGATATCGCGAACCCTGTGAGGGAACTCTCCAAGGTATTGATCGGGCCCACCAAGGCCGCAATGAAGGAGATGTATCGGATCATCAAGTATGTGATCGATACAAAGGACTATGGATTGAAGATCCATCCAGCGCGTCCAGACGACGACGGCTGGGACATGGAGCTCTTTTGCGATAGCGAATATGCAGGAGACAAGAACACGAGAATCAGCGTAGGGGGATTCATCCTATACCTGTGCAAGGTGCCAATCCTTTGGCGATCCAAGGCACAGAAGGCCGTCACACTCAGCTCATCCGAAGCAGAATACGTTGCCCTTTCCGAAGCGGCAAAGGAGATCTTCTTCGTCGTGCAGCTACTCGAAAGTGTGGGCGTCCCAGTGAAGACGCCGATCAAGGTCCGCGTGGACAACATCGGAGCGATCTTCATCGCCAAGAACCCATCAACATCCCAACGATCGCGGCACATCGACGTGCGCCATCACTACGTGAGGAACATGGTAATCAACAAAACCATCGAAATCATTTTTGTCAAATCCGAGCAAAACACAAGCGACGGATTCACCAAGAACATCAAGGCCGACTTACAACGCGAACATGAGAAGTCATACCTTGACACATCGAGAACATTCGAATGACCGAATGCACATAGGAAGGGTGTCGAGATGTACATGTGAGTATATGTCGAGATGTACGAGTATATGTGCATCGTTCACCCGCTATTCTCTCATACGGACTTGGACGGTATAACTACATTCGTGTCGATAGTATACTGTGATTCATCAGAATTACAGGGGAAACGGAACACACGAAAAGGGGCAAGATTTCTGGAGGAAATTTGCAAATGACGATTTCTAAGAGAATTGGAAGATCGTCCGTCCATCCATCAATGGTACCAAGAGAATCTCGAGGTACTTCCCAACTAAACCTCAGATGACGATATCATCTGACAGACCACTGCATCACCAATGGAACGTGACATCTGGAGAGCAGAAGGACGCCTACTGACGTCGACAGGATGTCATCATGTCACCACGTCGACATCTGTCTCCAAGTCAGAGCAGGAGGCAAAGATCCGATGACCGAAGGGCATCAGCATCATGGACACAGAAGGTGAACTTCAAATGGCGAGTACTCATGGAGTAGGAGCCAGTACTGAATGAACGGAGTGTCGAATACGGAGTACGTATCGAACACGGAGTATCGTGCGCGACGAGCACACGATGTTGAGAGAGAGAGAATACAGAGAAGAGCGAGAGAGCATCTTGCGTACCGACTCATAGTCGGAGACCGAATCTACGAAACAGATTGAAGCACCGAGAGCATCGGGCGAGAGAACGGCGTACACCGAGAGCATCGGAGTAGCCAAGTAATGAAATAGCAAACAGACGACTATCAACCAACACCATCTTCCACGATCGTAGGTTACCGTAAGCGGAACTTGCCAACAAAGGAAGATGTGGAATGCATCAACGATGCCCAGAAGCAAAGAAGGTGCGAGTGGGAAGCTACAATGGCCATTTGTATCATCAAAGTATTGACAATGAGACGATTGGTGAGCAAATGATTGCACTGAATGCTGCGATGGTTGGGATAGGTAAGTTGAGTGTTCAATGAATGAAGGAGTGGGCACCAGCAGCACAGCCGATGGAGAAAGGAAGACAGGGGCAGCAGGAAAGTGGCAACGCAAAGTGAATAGTATGGAGATGAACTGCAGCTGGCAAGGAGCAACACATACGTACATACATACACATCCATCTGGTATATGGCAGTTGAAAACTGCACTTGGGCAAGACACATGTATTTGCGAATGTGTGAAGCAGCAAGAGATGTGCGAAACTGAAGCTGTGGATGTGTCAGCATACAGCCCCATTCAGCGAGGTCAAGTATCATCCTGCCGATATTGAATCGGACAACATGACATTTTAGCAAGCTATGTAGCATGTTGTCCACTAGGGTTAGATATGTTTAGATAGCTCTTACAACACTAATACATGGCTTGTCCTCACTGTGGACGAGAATGATGCTGTCATTGTTGGTCGATATCAGACTGCGATGGTATCCAACAGAGTGGGTAGTGATGTTGTGACAGCTTCAGTGTCGTGTTGATTCCTCATGTTGTGGACGATTGGGCTCTGTTGTGCGTTTCCTCCCTTGTGCGTGTTGTGTCAAGTAGCACAGGGTTGTTTTTGGCATCCCTACACGTTCACGTCTACATTCACGGCAACAGCAGCAGCAGCTTCGCCAGATCGACTGGCGTACATACAAGACGGCGCGACAATCCAAGATGAACCGTGGGTCCACGCGTTTCATCTCCAAGTGGGCCTCGGGCTTTGTAGGCGTCAACCACAAACTTCATCAGACAGGCCAGCTGCAGTCGCCGAAATGCAAGTTCTGTGCCAGCGACAAGACCACTCAACACGTTCTCCGTTGCCCGGAGCATCAGGAAGCATGGGATGGGGCCACTTCTGGCCTAATCGATCGCATGGTTCAGATCGGGACCGCCCCAAGGCTGGTCCAGCGCATGCGGGTCGGTCTTGTGAGATGGAGAAGGAATGCACGATCCAACGACGCGCAAAGCAACATCGGGTGGTACCCCCTCATAATGGGGTTTATCCACAAGAACTGGGCTCTCAATCAGGCCCACTGGATGATGACGCATGAGTGTCGTTACCCAGACGCCAATGCTTGGGCCCGAGAGATCGTACGATGGATTTGGAGAATCTCGTGGGAGGTATGGCTGGCGCGGAATGCCAAAGTGCATGACGAAGAGATGCACCCCTCGGTCCAGGACCTGCGACGCAAGGTCCGCTGAATGATCCAGGGTGCGAGTCAGGATATGACCGAAGCGGAGATGCGTTTGTTCCGGGAGGGCCGACATATCAAACACGGCACCGAGGTTTAAATGCAACAGTGGGTGAACTCTATGATCGCCGTTCACGCGGCGGTGAGAGCGCGGCGACGATCGCGGTCGATGCACGCCGAGAGGCGGGCGTTGGCGGCTTGGTTGGGGCTTTCATAGCAGACGACACACGACAGCTTGCTCAAAGCACAGCCCTACGGGGCCTGCAGCGGCGAGGGTAAAGCCTTATGGCACATTTCTGATGTAATCCTTGAGTTATTATTATTCACGGCAACAGCAACACTTGCGAATACTCCACAGCATAATATTATACAATGGAGCACAGTGACTCATTCTATGGTATAAAAAGATACTATACTCTCCACAACACAATAGGATGAACTTGATGCTTATCTTAGCAATCCGCAAGTGATGACAAGATAACCCTGAATGGGGTCACACAAGGAAAGTGGTCATGGAGAGAAATGCTGATGCATGGAAGGAATCAATGGAATGATGGGCACTGATTTAGTCTTGGGGTGTCGAGATGTACATGTGAGTATATATTAGCACAATGCTTTATTCACCTGATTCGTTTTCTGATTAGTCTGTCCCGGTATGTGTTGAAACGATGCTTTACTCCGACACATGATTTTCGGCATAAGAGGGACACACTAGAGAGAACATCAGAGATTCGGTCTGGCCATCGCCCGGCAAACACGTGATGTCCAGTCCGACCTGATATACTTCCCAACTAAACCTGAAATGACAACACACTCGACAACCTCAAGCATCATCAATGGAATGTGGAATCGACAGAGCCATGGAACGGTGACGAGTGACGTCGACACAGAAGACATCATCGCCACATCATGGGTCATCTCCACATCATAACAAGATCGCAGAGGTGCAATGACTGAGAGCTGACCTTGAAGACAGCAACGTGAGATACAACTCAATGAAGATAACATAGAACCAGAAGTCACTCAACCCAAACAGTGTCTTCACTCAACAGCTCGTCACCCGCGTCCTGAAAGACTTGATCTCTCTTGAAGGACTCGTGTGATTTCGCTGTGTACGATAACGAGATAACAAATTAACAGTCGCAAGCACTACGTCCTGACCTGACTGCGTGAAAACACCTCCAACCCACCGAGCTGATCCCATCAGCAATGAACCAATTGCATCACGTGACGACGTGAAGCAAGAACAGAACAACAAGAGCCTTCCAAGGCAGCGCACATGAACACACCGAGCACAGCGTATCCGCTTCTCCGTGACGAACCGAACAAACGAACACACCGAGCACAGCGTATCCGCTTCTCCGTGACGAACCGAACAAACGAACACACCGAGCACAGCGTATCCGCTTCTCTGTGACGAACCGAACAAGATGACAGAACCCACCGACCCCATCACCATCCTGAACCACGTCCTCAAGGCCGTAGGTATCTCCGACGACTCCGACCATCGCCGCGTTATCATCGACGCAGCGGTGGAGAACGTTGACGACCTCACCTTCCTCACCAAGGAAGACCTCGACGGTCTTCATCGCGACATCACTCCCACCTCGGGAGACCCATACTCATGCCGATTGACCGCATTGCACATTCGCAAGATCCTCGCACTCCCAATGTGGTATGACGCGCAAGCTGGCGACGGCGACTCCGTCTGGCTTGACCTGAACGCTGCGAGGCTCCAGAGCTTCATGAGAGCCGAACTCAAGAAACGTGTGGAAGCCTCCACACCGACACCCGAACCCACCATGTCGTCCATGGTGACACCACCACCACCACCTGAACCTGTCTCTGATGGAGCCGCTGCCTTCGACAAGGGCATCAAGCGGAACCTCAGCGACTATCCGATCCTGAAGAGCGATGACCAGTTCATGGTCTTTGATCGACGTCTTCGAGCCACCGCTGCAGCGCACGGTGTGAAGAACGTCGTGGACCCCGAGTACCTCCCGACCCAAGATGAGTCTGAGCTGTTCGACAAGCAGCGCACCTTCCTCTTCTACGTCTTGACCCACTGCCTCAGGACCACGAAGAGCCGCAACTGTCTTCAGGCATACGCCGATGACGAGAATGGCCATGGGGTGTATACCATGCTCCGTGAGGAGTACGCGACCGGAGTGGCCGCAGCCAACAAGGCCCAGCTGATCCAAGAGGAGATCCGAAATCTCAAGCTGAACCACTCCTGGAACGGCAGCCGCGAAGCCTTCGTGAACAGCTGGCTCAGCAAGATCAACGACCTCGAAGAGATCCAAGATGCACCTGTCTCTGAGGACTGGAAGCTCCAGTGGCTCAAGGAGGCCATCACCCCTGACGCCGATCTCTTCCGTTCCCTTGACAACGCCGATGCTCTCCAGAGCAACTTGGCGTTGGCGACAGGAAAGACCGACTTCAGGTTGGACTTCGATGCCTTCCTTGGCGTTGTGCGCAGATCCGCACAGCGCAATGACCTGCGCGTCCCACGCAACAAGACCAAGCGTAGGGTCAACAACACAAGCAAGGACGCAAGCAACAACGAGAACAAGACCAACCAATCCAAGAACAAGAGCACGAACAAGAGAATCCCAGACAACGAATGGAAGCAAATGACATGGGATCAGAAGAAGGCCCACATGCAGTCCAAGGGTACTTGGGACCCCAAGTACACCAGGGATGCATCGAACAGACAGGCCAACAAGACATCCACCACTGGCAATGGGGGCGGCGGGCAAGCCAAGTCCACCTCGACCTCCGGCAGCGCCGGTTCTGACGAACTCCCCGGCGATGCCATCAAGCGCATGCTGGCCAATGCCACGACCAACACCAACACTTCTGACGAAGTGATCATCCAGGGCAAGGTCTACCGTGCTGTTCAGGCCACAGTCCTGCAATACAGCTTCAACAAGAGCGATGTTGCGAAGTCCGGTTCCCTGATTGACAGCGGTGCGAATGGAGGATTGGCAGGCGATGATGTGACTATCATCAGCCGTACCAACCATACCGCCGACATCAGCGGGATTGGAGACACCGCGATCCTCAACCTGGACATTGGAACGGTTGCTGGACTCGTCATGTCCACCGAGGGACCTATCATCGCGAAGTTCCACCAATACGCCCTCTATGGCAAGGGCAAGACGATTCACTCGACGAATCAGCTCGGTGCATTCGGTCTCGATGTCAACGAGCGTCCTCGCGACCTCCCTGGAGGGAGACAGACAATCGTCGTGCCTGATGGGCATGTGATCCCTCTCTCCATCCGACAGGGCCTGTCCTACATGGACATGAGGCCTCCCACACGCAAGGAGATTGACACGTACCCTCACGTGGATTTCACTGCCGACGAAGAGTGGGACCCGTCCACTCTCGATCAAGAGTTCACTTTGCCGGACGAGATCTCTGATGGTGTCCCAGACGACGACGTCCAGTCACCAGACTCCATCGAAGTGTTCACCAGTGAGACCGGTGCCCCACAGCAAGGCGCTATCACTCGCGCGAAGCCGACGATCGACTATGAGGCCCTCCGTCCGTACTTCGGATGGATCCCGGCCAGAAGAGTCCAAGACACTCTCAAGTGCACGTCCCAATGGTACCGCACCTCCGAGCGGTTCACCATGAGGAAGCACTTCAAGACCAGATTCCCTGCCGCGAACGTGGACAGACTCCACGAGACTGTTGCCATGGACACTTTGTTCTCTGACACACCTGCACACGACGATGGTGTGCCAGGCCATGGTGGCAGCACGATGATGCAAGTATACGTGGCCGTGGATTCTCGCTTCACCGCAGGATTCCCCATGACATCGGAGAAGCAACTCGCTTCCACTCTCCAAGACTTCATCCGGCGTCACGGAGCTCCTGACCTCCTGATGTCCGACAACGCGAAATCCGAGATCGGATTCAAGGTGCAAGACATCCTCCGACAGTACTCCATCGCTGACCATCAGAGCGAGCCGGAGCACCAGCACCAGAACGCCGCAGAGAGGCGTATCCAAGACATCAAGCGCATGACGAACGGCATCATGGACAGGACGGGCACACCTGCTCGCTTCTGGCTCATATGCACCATGTATGTCATTGTGCTCTTCAACCACTTGGCTCAGCGCACGGCAGGTAACGTCACGCCGATGCAGGCAGCCTATGGACACCGTCCCGATGTGAGCAAGTTCCTTGCCTACCGCTGGTGGCAGCCGGTGTACTACCGCGTTGAGAAACCTGGCTTTCCCAGCCAGTCCAAGGAGCGGAAGGGGAGATGGGCCGGACCCTGTCTCCACAAGGGTGACGAACTCACCTTCTGGGTGTTGGATGATGACACCCAACAACTCCTCCCTCGATCCTCGATCCGTGCAGCCGACGAGCACGGCTCCCGCAACCTCCGCGTCGACTTTCCCCTGACCGACGTTGGGGAGGAAGACGGCTCGGACACGAACCCACCTGGTGATGGGGAGCTTGACGACGACGTCCCAGTGCCTGATGGAATGCAACCAGTTGTCCATTCCCTCGGAGACGCCGTTCTTTTCGCTTCTGCGGGGTCCGATCCTGGAACGACGGACATGGCAAGAGTCTCCATCCCTCGATTCACACCAGAGGATCTCATCGGCAAGACCTTCCTGTACGACCGCGACGGACAGAGAGTCAAGGCCGAAGTCATCCAACGCGTCAATGATGCGGATGCGGCGAACCATCAGCGAATCAAGATGTTGCTCGCCTTCGACGATGGAGCCACCAACGAACTCATCTCCTACGTCCAGCTGTCCGACATCATCGAACAGCAGCTCGAACGCAACGAAGACGACGAAGACGGAGTATGGGGGTTCCAAGGCATCATCGGCCACGAAGGACCTCTCGCTCCGAACGCAAAGACCTACAAGGGGTCCCGATACAATGTCATTGTACAATGGGATGACGGATCAACAACATCCGAACCGCTCTCCACCATGTTGCAAGATGATCCTGTATCATGTGCGGCATACGGCCGGAAGAACGGATTGCTCGATCAGCCTGGATGGAAACGGCTGAAGAAGCTCTCTGACCGACAGGCTCGAATGGAGCGCAAGACCTCCATCAACAAGGCCAAGAAGCACACCAACGCACCCATCTACCAGTTTGGTGTCCAGGTACCACGCAATCACCAAGAAGCCGTACGCCTCGACAAACGCAACGGCAACACACTCTGGGCAGATGCAGAACGTACCGAGATGGAACAGCTCTTCGGATATGAGACATTCCGATCGCTCGGCAAGACCAAGACCGTTCCAGACGGATACCAACAGATCCGGCTGCAATGGGTCTACGCGGTCAAGCACGACCTCCGACACCGAGCACGATGTGTGGCAGGTGGCCACCTGACGGATCCATGCAAGGACTCCTCCTACGCCGGAGTTGTCAGCTTGCAGTCACTCCGAATCGCCCTACTCGCTGGCGAACTGAACGGACTCAAGACCATGGTCGGCGACATTGGAAACGCCTACCTGGAGGCTTACACGAAGGAGAAGGTCTGCTTCGTAGCCGGCGACGAGTTCGGGGAGCACGCAGGCCACATGCTCATGATTGTCAAGGCGCTCTACGGCCTCCGGACATCCGGAGCTCGCTTCCACGAAGCGCTGGCAGATACTCTCCGAGACATGGGCTTCCAGCAGTGCAGGTCTGACCCTGATGTATGGATGCGTGATGCAGGTCCGCACTGGGAATACGTATGTGTATACGTGGACGATCTCATGGCGGTCATGTCTGACCCACGCTCCTTCTTCGACACTCTCACTTCACAGTATGGCTACAAGCTCAAGGGTGTCGGCCCCATCTCCTACCATCTAGGAGCAGACTTCGGAAGAGACAGCGACCACACAATGAAAATCAGCGCGCGTTCCTACATCAAACGCATGCTCACGAACTACGAACAGATGTTCGACGGACCACCCAACAAGACCAGCTGCCCCATGGACAAGGACGACAGTCCTGAGCTCGATACGACACCTGAGCTTGGGGAGATCGATCGAACCAAGTACATGTCGTTGATCGGAGCACTCCAATGGTGTGTGTCTCTGGGAAGGATCAACATACATGTGGCGGTCATGACTCTCTCCCGTTTCCGTGCATCACCAAGAGCAGGACACATGGACAGAGTGAAACGCATCTACGGGTACCTTCGTAAATACCCAGACGCCTCCATCCGCTTCCGAACCGGAATCCCCAACCATGAAGACCACTACGACATCCCGCAGCACGAATGGATGTACTCTGTGTACGGACCCAACCGAGAGGAGCTGCCAGCGGATGCACCAACAGCCAAAGGCAAACCAGTACGTACCACGACTTTCGTTGATGCGAATCTCATGCACTGCAAGGTGACTGGGAAATCAGCAACTGGTATCGTGTATCTCATCAACCAAACACCCATCGAATGGTTCTCGAAGCGACAGTCCACCGTGGAGACGGCCACTTACGGGTCAGAATTCGTAGCAGCACGGTTGGCAACAGAACAGATCCTATCCATCCGCCTGATGCTGTGCGAAATGGGAATACCTGTGGACGGTCCAAGCTGGTTCTTTGGTGACAACCAGAGCGTAGTCACATCCTCCACCATCCCAACCAGTGTACTATCCAAGAGACACAACGCACTGGCCTACCACCGAGTCCGATCGGCCATCGCCGCTGGGACGATGTACTTCATCAAGATCAAGGGAAACCAGAACATCGCCGACATCCTCACGAAGTTCCTTCCACGGTCGGTTTTCTGGGACCTCATCCAACCACTGTTGTTTTGGAAGGGCAACACCGATCCCAACCACAACAAGTGACTGCGAAAAGATACGTTTCGGGGAGTATTAGCACAATGCTTTATTCACCTGATTCGTTTTCTGATTAGTCTGTCCCGGTATGTGTTGAAACGATGCTTTACTCCGACACATGATTTTCGGTATAAGAGGGACACACTAGAGAGAACATCAGAGATTCGGTCTGGCCATCGCCCGGCAAACACGTGATGTCCAGTCCGACCTGATATACTTCCCAACTAAACCTGAAATGACAACACACTCGACAACCTCAAGCATCATCAATGGAATGTGGAATCGACAGAGCCATGGAACGGTGACGAGTGACGTCGACACAGAAGACATCATCGCCACATCATGGGTCATCTCCACATCATAACAAGATCGCAGAGGTGCAATGACTGAGAGCTGACCTTGAAGACAGCAACGTGAGATACAACTCAATGAAGATAACATAGAACCAGAAGTCACTCAACCCAAACAGTGTCTTCACTCAACAGCTCGTCACCCGCGTCCTGAAAGACTTGATCTCTCTTGAAGGACTCGTGTGATTTCGCTGTGTACGATAACGAGATAACAGTATATGTCGAGATGTACATGCGAGTATATGTGCATCGTTCACCCGCTATTCTCTCATACACACTTGGACGGTATAACTACATTCGTGTCGATAGTATACTGTGATTCGTCAGAATTACAGGGGAAACGGAACACACGAAAAGGGGCAAGATTTCTGGAGGAAATTTGCAAATGACGATTTCTGAGAGAATTGGAAGATCGTCCGTCCATCCATCAATGGTACCAAGAGAATCTCGAGGTACTTCCCAACTAAACCTCAGATGACGATATCATCTGACAGACCACTGCATCACCAATGGAATGTGACATCTGGAGAGCAGAAGGACACCTACTGACGTCGACAGGATGTCATCATGTCACCATGTCGACATCTGTCTCCAAGTCAGAGCAGGAGGCGAAGATCCGATGACCGAAGGGCATCAGCATCATGGATACAGAAGGTGAACTTCAAATGGCGAGTACTCATGGAGTAGGAGCCAGTACTGAATGAACGGAGTGTCGAATACGGAGTACGTATCGAACACGGAGTATCGTGTGCGACGAGCACACGATGTTGAGAGAGAGAGAATACAAAGAGGAGCGAGAGAGCATCTCGCGTACCGACTCATAGTCGGAGACCAAATCTACAAAACAGATTGAAGCACCGAGAGCATCGGGCAAGAGAACGGGCGTACACCGAGAGCATCGGAGTAGCCAAGTAATGAAATAGCAAACGAACGACTATCAACCAACACCATCTTCCACGATCGTAGGTTACCGTGCGCGGAACTTGCCAACATTGGGGGCAGATTTGGATACGGGACTGATGTTCGTGACTTGAAATCGGGGTGAACAAGGCTGACAGGTTATGAAATTATGACCCTTACAACCACCTCCATTGAGCGAAACTCGAGGTACCAGATGACTGTCAGGAATCGGGGGTACGACTTTGCAAAGATACCGCGTTCTACCGCATACCCCATTGGGAATGACTGGAATCACAATGGTATTTTGTGAAAAGATACCCATGATTGCCTCAACACCCAATAGTATCTTCCAGACAAACCGCAACCCAGCAATCGACCAGTTGCACTCGGACAGCCCAATGGCCTTACCTGTCATATGCGATGTCCAAGCACCTTCATCCAGTGGCCTACTCGGTCATGTCCCGATAACGGTCGGGAATCGAGAGATCTATGGCAATAACAATACATCAGCCCATGAGTGAATCGAATGAGCGCGACAACCGATATATCTGAACAAGTCGATGCATCCCTGAGAACCTAATGTGAGAAAGCAAAACAGAGGCGATCCCTAATCGCCCAAGACCACGATCCAGATGACGATAAGTTCCAAAGATGCAGAGGTAACCATCAAGATGACCCGCAGAGGGATGTGGTGACATGAACCGAAGTGGGACCAGTGAGGTGACACGAGACCGGAGGTGAGGTACCTACAGGTCTACGAGTATGGACCAGATGAATGTAGGTGCTCACCAACATCAAGCAAAGCAGGCGATGAACCAATGTGAATGCAAGATGAGGATGCAGATGAACGTAGCCATGCATGAGAGCGTGACCATGGGCAGCCACCGCAGATCATGCTTGTCATGGAATTGGAATCGAAAGGAGATGAGCATGTTGTGCTCACAGTTCTAAAACAGTACAGACTGATAACAGATTAGTCTACTACTGTAACCCCGAATTTCCAACAGATGACGATATCATCTGAGAGACCATCGCATCACCAATGGAACGTGACATCTGGAGAGCAGAAGGACGTCTACTGATGTCGACAGGATGTCACCGTGTCACCACGTTGACACCTGTCTCCATGTCAGAAGCAGAAGGTGAAGATTCGATGACAGAAGGGCATCGAGATCATGGATACACGAAGAGGAGTTCGAGTGGTAAGTACTCTTGGAGTAGGAACCAGTAGTGAACGAACAGAGCGTTGAGTGCGGAGCACGCATCGAATACGGAGTATCATGTAACATGAACACGGAATATTGGGAGAGAGAGAGAGAGAATACGATAGCAGTGAGAGAGCATCTCACGTACCAACTCATAGTCGGAGACCCAATCTACGAGACAGTCAAACGCGCCAAGAGCATCGGGCAAGAGAATGGACACCGAGAGGATCGGAGTGCCAACGTAATGAAATAGCAAACAGACCAACTATCAATCAACACTGTCTTCCACGATCGTAGGCTTCCAATCACGGAACTTGCCAACACAGGTGCAGCATGATGCCAGTTGCACCATCAGTCACCGACTTGAACTCAGTCCCTAAGGGCTCTCGCTTGCGACTGACGAATGTCAGGTGTGGCAGGTTCCCATTTTTCTTTTCTTGAGGCTGAAAAGCACTCATCGATTCATCAAGTACTTTGATATGACTTGGTATGACGACTTCGGAGCAGCGGCGGTTGAATGCCTCAACGCCTGCCTGAATCTGCCACCATGAATCCTCGCCCCTCCTTGATTCATCCGCAAATATCATTGGCATCAGAATCTCTCGGAGTTGGCGGAAGCGTCCTTTGGACATGTAGTTCAAGATGTTCATAGTCTGCAGGAACCCCTCCTGTTGCCCCTGGCCCCACAGGTTGCAGGTGGCGTGCAGATTTCCCAGAAGAATGATCCCCAAAACGCCCAGAACTCGCTGTCGGAGAAGGTGCAAGAGATTCCGATCGAATTTCTTGCTGGATTCGCATTGGTGATCCGCTGGTTGAAGCAGTCCACCTGCGCTTTCCAGTCACCTGGCCAGATGTGTTGTATGAGGTGCAACAAGTTGGCATGGCCCCTTCGGTTGCTGCTTGACTTTTGCAATGTGTCGTGGAAGTTAAACCCAGTCACTGCCACAGTCTTGCATAGCAAAGGGCTGTGGGCCTGGATGTGGTTGTCAGGAACCACAATCCAGGTCTGATTGTCGAGGCCCTTTCCCACAACCACATTCGTCCCCATAAGGGCAAGCTTGGCTGCCCTGTGCGGAACTGCGTCGGCCAGTCGGTCGCCTCAAAAGGAGTAGTCGAGATGCGGTCCATCATGGACTGACAAGATGCTGGCGTCGTCGCCCATTGGCACCTTGCCGCCGCCATCAGCTCCATCAGCTCCATCAGAAGCATCAGAAGCATCAGAAGCATCGCGGCGGCTGCTGTGACCGTCAGCGCGAAGCTCGTCGCCATTGGAGATTGCTCCTTTGACGCGACGAGAGCGAGGGGCAGAGTCTGATCCAGCGGGAGGACCACTTGGCATCGGTTCAGAATGGCCATGATGGGAGCGATTGGGGTGGTTTGAAATCGATTCGCGGGCGATGGATACACCAGCGATCATGTTCCTGACTGCTGAGCCAATCTGGAGCGCTGCATGGGGCGCAACGATGAATGCACACTTCTTCTGGAAACGTCGCAGTGCCAACACACCCTTCCCAATGTAGCGGGTGTGGATGAGGTCGGTAATCTTGTCAGGAGGGGCATGGTGGATGGGTTCGTTGATCAGCTTCAACGTCGCAGCTTGGTGGTCACACACAACCTCGAGCACGGTCCAGTGGATCGCCCAGACGCGATCAGCAAGGGACTTCAGCACAATGCCACGGAGAGGGACCTTCTCGCCATGAGATCCGTGGGAGGGATGGTTGAAGTTGGAGAGGACGTGGGAACCAACTTTGAGAGGCATGGTGAAGAGGAGTGTTGGTGGTGGACGAGTTGATTGTGATACTTGGAGGAATACTGATGTGGAGGACAGTTGGTATATCTTTGGAGGAAGTGAAGGACGAAGACCAAGACTACATGGACGGGTGCATGAGAGGATACTGCGTCGATTGAAGGCAACCGAACGATGATCCGACGTCAGGGCGATGCACAACCTCGCATGAAGTAGCCAGACTCAGGTGAGGAGTGCAGTCGGAATCAACAACACGTAACAACACACGATATTTTTGGCGCCAAGTGTTGTGCGTTCACGGATCGATGATCATGGCTGTCACGAGCATTAGTGACTGACTTCAAACACCCAAAGCAACACCCAAAGGCATCCTGCACCGCTGACCAGCACACCACCCGAAGCAGAATGAAGTGGCGAATACAGCCATGCCATTCACTTGAGTAATAGACGAAACAAAATTGGATGCGGGTCTTTGGAAGGCCGCCGGTCGAGATTGGACCAAGAAGCAACAAATTTCTGTACCAGGATGTCGTAGACTCTACGTGGTTACCAGTGGTTACCAACGAAAAAATTCCGGATTCTTGTCCGTACGTCGTCCGTATGAAAAAGGCCGATAAGAGCCCGATCAGTGAGTCGACCTGCACTTTGTCATGGGACTCAATAACATTTGTCTCCGATATCCAAACAAAGCACATATTCGTAATCCTCGTAATCTCCATATAAATAATTAACCGATCGATTTTTAAGTTAGATCCTATTTTAAGTTTTATGGACCCGTCAATGTGCGCATTTTTAGACTGCTTTAGGGACTCAGCCTTTTTCTTCCGACTACATCGATCCAATTTAACCCTTTGCTGTTCTTTGTTTCAGCAACTTTGTTCCGATTTTGAATTGTTTAGTCTCTTTTTCAGGTGTTCGGATGAGACCATCCAACAGTCCATCCACGATAGCACTAGTTGTAGAATGTTGGGGGAAGCGGTGTATTATCGTTTACGTTACTTACACCATGTGCTTGTCCAATCCGTCATCGACGTCACGAAATTGGATACTTCGTCATGAAACACCAATGATATGACGATGCGCAACATCATCAGGTCTGCTTCGTCGTGGCGAAGTGGTTGAGTGGGGTTGGTACTCCTCGAGTGTTTTGTGTCGTGGTCTTTTTGGACAGTTGGTACAATTGGAGGTAAATCTCCACATCCCCCAACATGTGAGGCCGGTTGAGAGTGGCAAACTCGACACACCGACATGGAAGTGGAGCAAACACCAAAAAAATACCACAATGGCCGTCGAACGGTATGCTTGGCGCCGCAACAACCAGCCGGCCAATTCAAGATTCAAGCATATCGCCGTCACCTCCACGCAACGTTTGGTGGGTGGACGAACGGAGGCAGGAAGAGGGGTTGATTTGGGGCCGTCGTAGGCCCCAGAAATACGATCAACAATTTGGCTCCAAATCGGCTCGTTGGTTTTGGCCTGTGTGTGGCACACACCGGCCATATCAGCGCCTATGGATGCGCAGGATGCCTCAAGAGGGGCACGAAGAAGGCGCCCTCGAAGTTTGAGGCTCGCGGAGCACCGGGAAGGTGTCCGCGCGGAGGAAAAGGTGGTTTTCAGGAGTTTTGGCTGGGGCTCATGCAGCACCGGTCGCGTGGCTTTGGCGGTGAGGGGCGATGGGAAGACGCCCCTCAATCTCCAAGGCCCCCATACAAGATCCGTGCGGCATCAATTGAAGATGCACGTCGTGAAGTATGCTCTGCTGAAGTTGTCTGGAAGAGGCTGCAGCTGACCATATCTGCAGAATAGTCATATTCGGTTGGACCAAAAAATGCACCACAACATCATCACATGGAGGTGTATCACGTCGGCCAGGCACTCCCATCCCATTCTGGATGCATCCGCGTGTCACCATGGAGTGTGGGAATGCACGAGGAGCGCTTGGAGGGGCTGAAAGGATTGTATGGATGAGGTATGGATCCGTATCCATACCACATCCGGATTGAACACGTTTTTTGGCAATTGCTCTGTTTCAGTGTGTGGCTGCATTGCTGCATGCAGAGCCAATGTCTGTGGCCAGCCTTCATGGAGTCGATAGCTGGGGGGTATGCAGAGCGAATGGCATGCACAGTTTGATGAAATACAAGGATGATGATGATGATCATGTGTGCTCATTGGAGGGCAACATTGTGGCATCAACATTTTTTCCGAATCCACCACACAACACACAGCAAACCAACATGACTTCCAAAATATTTTCTATTGTAATTTAACTTCGATATTATGATTAAACGATAGTCAGGCGTCTGAATTCAATGTTTAGATTTAATTGTAAACGATGTGTTGTTGAGATATAGCATGACAAGCAGATATTTGGGTGGTTTTTGGATGGCCTCTAGACTCGTTGTAGTAGCATGGTCTGCCACCCACAAAACTCCACAACTAGTGTTATCGCGGCAGTACGTGCCCATCACAATTTTCCGTCCCATCATCCAACACAGCCTCACTTTCTGTGTTGGCCTTCAGTGTGTCAGCATCACACCACATCTGATGATCCAGCTCCTCTTCTTCTCTCTGCAACTCCTCCTCTCTTCGTTCCTCCTGTGTTTCAGCTGGCGCATCGTGGGTCGCCACAATTGCAGATGCTGTTGCTGTTGTGTTGCCTGTTGGGTTGGTGGTGGTTTCTGTCTTGATGAGGGCAGCCTCCTTCTTTTCCTTGCGTTGTTTGGTGTTGTACGCTGCCGACAGCGACGCTTTGACGCGCATGGGGTTTGCGTGCAGTTGTACGTACCAGTCAGTTTTGGTCCTGTTGTCGTCCATCAATTGCTCGTGTGCTTCGTGTTCGGACGGTCTGTTTTTCGGGTCCTTCGCGGACGCTTCACTGATGTCCTTCAATTTCGCCGCGATGTAGTCTGGTAGCTTCGCTGGTTTGCGCGTGGTTTTGCTAGCCCAGCCTGGTACAGCGAGTGGTGGGTGTTGTGTTTCCGCGGTCTGGTCTTGTAGCGCCGTGGTGTGATCACATGGAAGATGTTCATGTCCGTCTTCGAGGGCTTTGCCGAACACCAGCCCCTTGCTCTCTGCCGCTGTGCGACCGAGTTTTCGCGTCTTGTCCGTCTTCCTGAATGATTCGGACGTAATTTCCGGCTTGTCGGACGTGAACGTTCTGTCCTCGATGACACCCACCTCATTGATGATCCAGCCATCCCATTCGGTGGTCTTCACCACGACGTCTTCCGTGATGCCAGATGCAGCCACCAGCCGCGCCTGGCCATCATCATACTTCACCTCATGAGTCTGACGTACCTGTTGTCCAGTCGCTCGGAATCGTCTTTTTGGTGCGCCTGGCAATGTCGTGATGTGGCCTTGGAGGTTTCGTGCATTGACCAATACCGTTGTTGTCCCCGCGATGCTACCAGCTTTCAGTGCTTCGTAGAGTTGGCGGGCGGTCTTGATGTCGCGTCCGCTTTGCACGTATTTTCGCAGTACACGGGTGATGAACGCAAAGTGGGTGTCCAGCATGCTCTTACCGGTTTGGGCCTCCGTGTAAATCCACGCGATGATTTTGGCTGCTTTTCGTGTCGCAAGGTTCTTGTTGAGTACCGATGTGATCAGTGGGATGTGCTCGTGACTGGCGAAGCAACAAGCGTTATCGCTCTGTAGGATGATTTCAGTCACGGATGGGAGAATTTCTTTGACCTTTTTTTGCACAATGTCAAGTAGTCCACCAACTTGAAGAGTGTCTTGTGTCGGTCTTCCGCCAACCACAATGTCAATGAACTGATAAGTAAAAATATCATTGTGACACGTGATGACCATCGCCCCAAGCAGTGACATTCCCTTCTTCCCCCAATATTCTTGTTGGGCTTCGCCTTGGCCTGTCGGTAGAATTTTTTGCTTATGGTCGAGTACCACATAGGCTCTTTTGCCATTGTTGTTGATCTGGGATTGATAAAAGTCGATTTGTCTGAATTGAACCTTTGCACGCACTTTGTGAGCCATGTAGTTAACAATTTCATCAGCGAATCCCGGCGATGCCACAAGCATTGACTGCAACTCGTCCTTGTGTTCTGTGAGTTCGCTGTCCTTAAGCATAGTGACAAAAGGGACAAAACGATCATCCACAAATCGCATTGCTGCGCCACATCTGTTGCATACTTTACGTGGTTGTTTGTTTGAGGTGGTGGGAGAAATGCCATTTGTGATGGTGGTGTTCTTCTTGCACTTGTGCTTGTTGGTGTGGGCTTTGCGTTGGTTGGTTGATGTGGTTGTTGCCTTCTTCTTGTCCTTTTTGGTGGTGAGTGCGAACGCGGCCGAATGCATGGGGTCGTCACAACGAAGCTGCATGTGCGATGCGGTGAATTCCCATTTGACAAACACGACAAGCAGTTCGAGCGCATGCAACAGAGAATCGGCAGTGCGCACATGCTGCGCAATGACGTCATCCGGCTCGTCGTCGTTGTCGCTCTCGTCATTGGCATCGTTTTTTCCCTCCCCATCCGCATCATACTTAGCCTTCAGCAGGTCCACTAGGCGCGAAATTGCCTGTTTGAGCTTCTGTGTTGCCATCCAGAAGTAACTGTCGAAGGAAGAAAGGCCCGTCTTGATCTTGCTTTTGCGTGTGAGGAGGTTTGTCATGAGGGTGAACGCGGGCCTTCCCACTGGATTGTTAGTCGTAGATGAGTACATGTCCAATAGTTGTTTGATGGAGGTGCTACCACGATCGAACACCGGGACATTCTCGAATTCAACTCCACCATACTGTACCATGTGACTCAACCCTGGCTTGTATGTTGTTGTTGTCATGAGGAAGGACACCACACCAGACAGGTCACAGGCAGGCACGCGATACTGGAGAACTCGCGATGGGATGACCTCGCCACGGCTAAACATATCAAACCCACGTCGCAATGTTGTTAGCTGACTCCTAGTAATAGTGGCACGCGTGGGCTCGACACGATTGCGTTGTTCCTCCGGAAGAGTCTTCACGTGACGAGACAGGATTGCGGAGCTGTTAGTGAATGACGTAGATGCAGCGAGCACAGCTCTGGCAGCGTTAGCAAGTGTCTTTTCTCCCCTCACACATAGGGTGTACAGGTTCGCACCAAGTGCAGGAGGCGGGAGGTCCACGCGAGCATGGACAAACGCCACCACCTGTTGCATCTGGCGAGTTGGCGGAGCCTCCTGAGGGAGCAAGACACCCCAGAGCGCAGTTGCCACAGTGACCCACACACGTGTTGCATTCCACCATGTGCGCCTGTCGCAATTGCCACCTAGCACGAATCCTGTGGGAGGCATGGAATTGAACACGTTCACATCGAAGTGATCCGTGAGCTCCTCCATCACACGAATCACAGCGGGGCGCCTCCAATTTCCCCCCTCTTCCGGGTCATACCCAAACTGACCTCCTCTCCTGTTCCTGCTGGCGCGCGTTCGTTTCCCCCTGTCGTTGTCCTCGTAGGTGGTGTCGCTGTCGTTGGAGGTGTCTGCGTATCCACCAGCAACAACAGTATTGCAGCGGCGAGGGAGCCTCGCTGGCGGGGCAGGCTCGACAGGTGGTGCAACATCAGGCACAGCAGGGGGTGGCGCGTTCACGATAACGCTCACCAACGTACCATCGCCAACACCTCGTCCTTCCGAGCGCACCCTGACGTTGGAGTTGTCGTAGACACCTCCGTTGCCATCGTGGATGTGTACGAACACGTGCAGCTCGCGAGCATGCGCATGCGTACTGTTCGGGACGAGGCCGCCATCCGCTGCATGCATAGGCTTCACATCGATCACTTGCGTGATGGTGCTCGGCTTCCTCAACGTAGCAGACGGCTTGTCAGGCAACAGTTGCTCTGCAGTAGGCAGCAGGAACCCCTTCGAATCGAAGGGAGGAGCAGATGCAAGGCGAGCAGAACGCGGTTTCTTACTGGGGGAGGGGTTAGCATCGTTGGCGAGGGCCTTGGCAGCGGCAGAGGGGAGCATGGTTGAATTGGTGCTGGAGAGAGTAGTTGTTTGCTAGTTCGATGTGATGGTGTGCACTGGTCTGAGACGAAGTGAGCAAGGAGAGCATCCGATGAAAGGCAAACCAGCTTGCAACAGCAACAGCAACAACTACAACTACAACAACAACAACTACTACTACTACACGAACACTACCAGGGCAAGCACAAGCATGGAACACAACAGCGAGTGCGCATGGCATTGGCGAGGAAAGTTGTGAGATGGAGCGAAAGAGTGGCGATGATTTGCGAAATTGTGGGCGGATGGCGATGATTTTGGATGTGTGATGTGTTTTGTGTGATGTGTTTTGTGACGAGCAAAATGTGAGATCATGTCGCAGATGCTAACGTGTATTTAACGTGTACCAAACGAACGACTCCTTCCGGAGCAGGTCCGTGACTGATCACCCGGCGATAAATACTTCGGAACAGCATAGAACCTTCTGGAATACAACCAGGAGTTGCATGGGGTCGACTCATAGGACTTCAGCATTTCTTTGACTGTACATAAAACTTAAAAAAAGATATACAACAAAAATCGATCGGTTAATTATTTGTAAGAAGAGTATAAGGAATACTACTATGTACTTGGCTTGGATCTACTAGATAAAAGTTATTGAGTCCCATGACAAAGTGCAGGTCGACTCACTGATCGGGCTCATAAAGGGTTGAAAGAGGCATCAAGATGAACAGGAAGCGGAGACCGTTTGCCGACAATGAACACATCAACAGAGAGCTCTCACTCTCTTCTTTCCAATGATGCAAAGATGTCAGGCAACAGCCATCAACTCATCGAATGGCAGCTTGTGCCGTCGGCGATACACCAATGGTTTCCAATAATTACCAAAAAGTGCCAACAACCGGAAATTAGCCAATAGCCGCTAGTGTCTCGTTTTGCTGTGGCTTCCATGCATGATGTGGCTGTCTGAATTGGGGAATGCGAAAGGAAACGGTCACGTTGATGGATGGTATGGTCGCATGCTGTCCGAGTCCCTGTTGAGGCTTCTGTGAGCTGGGCATGATTCAAACAGCGGCCGTGTTTGCTCATCGTCCTCATCCGAGTGTCCTCTACATTTTGTTTCTCTCGCCCATGGTTTCTCTTTTGCATCCAGCATGCAGGACCAACAGCTCAGACAGAACATGGAGCTCCACGATGTTTGCCGTGCTGGCGACGTAGCGAGAGTGCAAGAATTGATCACGGCGGATGGGTCCATCGAGAAGATCAGCGCTCAAGATGAAAGGGGCAACACTCCGCTGCATGTGGCTTGCGAATTTCGGCGCAGAGGCATCATCTGGTGTTTGCTGGGGGTGGACGCAGGCAATGTGTGCATCAACATTCGAAACAACGATGGCAACACACCCCTCCACCTGGCCTGCCGCAAGGGCTACAGGGACGTGGTCAATACGTTGATTCGTTCCATCCACAACAACAGCACAACCAACGCAGCTACCAGCATCGACATCAACCTGAAGAACATCAACGGTTGGACGCCGCTGCATTACGGGTGTCGAAAGCGACACACGGATGTGGTTGAGTACTTTCTGCACCTCAATCGCAGCGACAGCCATATCCATGCCGATTTCGACACCAAGGACAACCTTGGCAAGACGCCGCTTGGTCACGTTGCAGCAGAACGTGACGAGAAGTGGATCCGTTCTTTGGTCGCATCCTACCTGGTCAACCAGGAAGGGCAGACCTCATCCGCCGGCAATGATGAGACGAACACCGCGCTCCACCTTGCCTGTCTATCGGGGCTTCTGGACGTGGTGCGCGCCCTCGTCAAATCCACCAAGATCTTAGTTCATGTCAACGCCAAGAACAAGAAGGGATTCACCGCGTTTCACTACGCATGCCAGAAGGGGCACACAGATGTGATCAACTACATGCTGCAATCCAACAGTGTGCGCAACAAGATGGATCTTTCCATCAAGAACACGGATGGAGATACGCCCCTCCATCTGGGTTGCAGGCACGGGGACGAAGGCAACATCGAACTCCTGTTGGGGAGGAAGCGACAACGAACTGACGTTGATGTCAACGTCGCCAACAACAGAGGCAATACGCCTTTGCATGACGCTTGTTGGCGTGGGCAAACGGGTGTGCTGAAGCAACTGGTCGAATCAGAACCAACCAAGATCAAAGCAAACGCCCAAAACTACGATAAAGACACGCCGCTTCATCTCGCTTGCCGGCATGGACACAAGGACGCGGTGGAATACATGGCAACGTCACAGACAGCCAAAGTGAACCTCGAGGTCCGCAACAAATACGGAAACACGCCATTCCACGTTGCCTGCGTATCCGGGCATCGAGATCTCGCCAGGTATTTGGTGAATTCGCAACAACTCAACGTCGACACCAAAGCGAAGAACAAGAACAGGAATACGCCGCTTCACAGTGCCTGTCGTCGTGGGCACGAAGGCGTTGCCGACTTCTTGCTTGAGCTCGATCAAAGCACCAGCAACGGCGGTGGCGGTGGCAACGCACCCAACAGCAACGGAAATACGCTGTTGCATGTCGCTTGTCGTCGTGGCAGGAGACATGTGATCTATCGCATGCTGAAGAATCATCAAGAGAAGGTGGACGTCAACGCCGCAAACAACAACGGGAACACGCCGTTGCACGTCGCCTGTCGCCACGGACAGGTGAATGTGGTCCAGGACTTGATCCAATACATGTTCGAATGCAACGACAGACAACCTGTTGATGTCAACACCCAGAACAACAAGGGATACACGCCACTTCGCTACGCCTGTCGAAACGGTCACATCGACATTGTCGAACACCTCATCAAATCAGATCAAGCCGACGTTGACGTCAACATCCAAGACGAAAACGGCGACACGCCAATTAACCTTGCTTGTCGCAAGCGAAAGAGGGACGTTGTGGAATACATGGTGGAATCCGATCAAGCCAACGTTGATCTCAACATCAGAAACTATCAGGGTTACATGCCGCTCGAGGCTGCTTGCAAGAACGGGGACGCGGATCTTGCCGAGTATCTCGTTACATCGGATAGAGCTAGGATTGATTTCGAGCAAAACAACCCGCTGCATGCGGCCTGCCGACATGGGCAGACGAACATCGTCTATCGTTTCATACCATCCAAGCAGATTCACATCGACATCAACAAGCAAGACGAAGCTGGCTGCGCACCACTCCATTATGCGTGTCAGTACGGGCAAAACGACATCGTCGCATTCATGTTCGGATTTGGTGAGGACGTCATCAAGTTCAACGTCAGAAACGCGAAGGGTGATTCGCCACTCCATCTGGCATGTCGACACGGCAAACTCCGCGTAGTTGAATGCATGATCAAGTCGGATCTGGACGGCAGAATCAATTTCAGCATCCTCAACAACAGCGGATGCACACCAATCCATCTTGCATGTGGCAATGGTCGTCAAGCTGTGCTGAAGTGCCTCGTGGAATCGAATCGCAACGACGTAGATCCAAACTTGCCAGACCACAACCGTAACGCCCCTCTTCATCTGGCATGCCGCTTTGGCCAGGAGGGAGTGGTAGAGTACTTGGTGAAGTCTAATCGGATCAACATTGATGCCACCGCTCGTAACTCAGATAGCGACACAGCACTCCATGTTGCTTGCCAACACCAACACGCCAAAGCGGTTCAATGTTTTGTGCAGTCAACGCAGGCAAACGTCCATGCAAGCGTCAACGTCAGAAACGCAAACAATGGAAACACACCATTCCATGATGCGTGTAGTTCTACACAAGGCAACGTCGTTCAATGTTTGGTGGAATCAGCGAAGACCAACATCGATATCAACGCCCGCAACAATAAAGGCGAGACAGGCCTGTACCGCGCCTGTTGGTTTGGAAATATCGAGGCGATTCGATATTTGATGGGATTGGGCACTAAGGTTGACATGATCATCGCCAACGACGATGGACGCACGCCATTGCACATTGTATGTCAGCAAGGTCACATGCGCGTGGTCAAACTCCTCGTGGAATCCAACCCGGTGGCTGTCAACACCCTCATCAACAGCCAATCTGAGCTTGGCCATGCCCCCCTTGACCTCGCTTGCCAACACAGACACAAGGATGTGGTCGAGTACTTGACAGGTCCGCTTGGTGACGGCATCAACATACAATATGAGGACACTCCGCTGCACCATGCGTGTTGCCGTCGCGAATTAGAGACCGTTCAGCATCTCATCGAGTCTGTTGGCTTCAATCCTGGTCTCACGACCAAGGATGGCAGAACTGGACTACATCGCGCCGCGCAATTGGGACAAGACGAGACCGTAAGGTACTTGATCGGCATCGCCAACATCAATATCAACATCAACGCTCAAGACAATGATGGGAATACCCCCTTGTATCTTGCCTGCCGAGAGTATGATCCGGGATTCGTCGACGGCCATTGGGAGGTATTCAACATGCTCTTGCAACATCCACAAATCGATGTCAACATCCCCAATCACCATCATCAAACGCCGCTGATCGAAGCATGCAAACAGTACACATCTGAGAGCGGATACAACATTCTCGTCAAAGGACTCGTGGAAGTGTACGCGGATGTCAATGTCGCGGACAATGACGGCAACACCCCTTTGCACATCATCATCAAGGACGGACACTTCGAGATGTTCAAGTACCTGGCTGATAGGGAGGGCATCCGAATGGATATTCGGAATAATGCTGGCCAAACGCTGTTGCACATTGCCTGCAGCAAACTAACATTCTCGGATGATGAAGATGCGCAGCATCATGCCATCATCCAGCACCTTCTGGCGGAAGAGCAACTCGACGTCAATCAGCAGGACAACGAGGGCAATACGCCACTGCATCTCATGTGCGCTGCAGACTGCACGCATGCTGATGGCATTCGGTATCTGGTGGACGAGTGGAGGGCGCGTACCGACACTCCCAACAGCGCTGGCCAAACCCCATTGCATTTTGCGAGCATGCAAGGGCATCTTGAGGTGGTGCAATACTTGAGTGGACAGACCAATACCGGCGTCAACATCCTCAACACCGCTGGCCAAACTCCGCTGCACTTTGCGTGCGCAGGTGGGCGCCTTGAAGTGGTGAAACATCTGGTTGAAGAGGCACAGGCTGATATCAACATCCAAGACCAACAAGGCTGCACACCGCTGCTCCTTGCCTACACCTACGAACGTCTTTCTGTGATCGAATATCTCATCGCACAACCCAACCTCCAAATTGATGCTCGGTACAGTAACGCAAGCACACTCATACACGCTGCCGCCGCTGGTGGGCACGTTGACGTCGTGAAAGGCCTGCTCACGCTGCCAAATGCCAATGCCAACTTACAAGATGCGCTCGGACACACCCCGCTGCACTTTGCATGCGCTGGTGGACACGATGATATGGCGGGTCACTTGACCGAGATCGCAGGCGTGGACGTGAATGTCCAAAACAGTGAGGGCAACTCCCCGTTGCATCTTACAGTCCAAAACTACGGCGATGGCCAGAGCGGGCACTGGGATATCCTCGACATCTTGTTCGAGATGGAACAGACCAATCCCAACCTGACCAACATGAAGCGCGAAACTCCGCTGTTCATCGCGTCCACAATGTCCGCGGCCTGCAATGGCGCTTACGAGTCCGTCATCGACGAATTGTTGGAAAGAGCTCACGCAGATGTGAACATTGCCGATGTGGATGGCAATACGCCTTTGCACGTTTTGTGCTGGTACGGACGTCTAAAGACGGTACGTGATTGGCTCGACACGCCTGATGTTGAAGTGGACACGAGCATCCGCAATCGGTTTGGTTTGAGACCGCAGGATGTTGCTGCAATGCAAGGACACACCGAGTTGGCAGAGTACCTGGCATCGTTGCAACAATCATGAAGGGGGACTGCTCTTAGTATACACAATATTACATCATACGTTATTACACATCGGTGGACGTGCATCGCTACCCACAATACTCTCAACTGCGCCTTGTACCTCGATTTCGAATTGCGCTTGATGTGTTCCAGCAGAGGATTCGTATGCATTGAAGATCGTAGAATACGTGTCTCGTTCATGTAACACTTGAATGTTCTAACATTTACTTCTTGACCACTCCGATACGCGCAAGACGCAGACAGCTCAGAGCTCGCCACGAATGACGGGACGTTTGCCGTTGGCGTTGTTCTTGTTGATCTTCATGAGGAACCGCAGTCTCGATCGCGATCGTGATCTGACTTCGCTCTTGTCATTCGGTGCTTGCAGCTCGGAGCTGGCGCGGCTGCGCCTTGCGGCACGGCCACGCGGTCGCGCACGTGGCTCCTCACCTGCATCGGTCGCGACTTCCTGCTTCAGCTCGAACTCGCCCTCCTGCGGATCAAAGTCATTGGCGAACTCATCACCGTCGTCGTCAGTATCATCGTCATCATCGTCGTCAAGATCATCGTCATCATCACACAGCGAGATGGCCTTGCGGATATGCCAGCTGTTGCGATTGTGTTCGGACTTTTTGATCTCGAGGGTGGCCTCCTCCAGGATCTCATCCGTTTCCTGCAGGAGCTGGTCCACGCGCAGGCCTTGATCATCATCCTCCATTTGGTCGATTTGCGAGCTCTCGAGGAGGATGTTGGTGGCGCGGTTCTTCGTGCGCTGGATCTGTCGCCGCAGAGTATCCTCCTTTCCGTCCTTGTAGATGTTGACAAAGGGATTGTGCTTTTTGGTCGCAACGTCGCTGCTGCCGACCGGGCCGCTGCTGCTGTTGTCATTCTCGCTGATGTCATTGTTGCTGTTGTCGCCGCTGTCATCATGATCGCTGTCGTCGTCATCGCACTGCAGCAACTTGTCAAAGTTGTTGGCATTCTCCTCCGATTCCTGACACAGCTCCTCGCTGGTCTTCTTGAGAGAGGCCGCGAACTGCTTGGCCTTATCGATTTGCTGCTGCAGGAGATCCTCATCATCGCCGAAGGACTTGGAGTAGCTGACGGATGGGAGAGATTGCGATCGTTTGGGCTGTTTGGTCTTGCGCTTTGGTCGCAATCGCTGTGGCGGGTTGGCGACCGGACTGGCGTCGTCGATATCGCGGATGCTGACATCGTTGCTGCCGATCGTCGTCGTTGTGCTGGTCGGCGATTCCTCCTTGACCTTCTTCGTCTTCTTTGTTGTCGTTTTGCCGGACTTGCTGGCTTTCTCGCCAGCAGCCTTTTTGCTTTTTGATTTGATGCCCTTTGTGCTCTTGATGCTGCGCTCGCTCTTGCCGGACTTGGAGAGCTTGATGGATCGCTCGCCTCTCTCGCTCTTGGCACTGACGCTCTTCGTACTCGCGAGCTTGGCGCCGACGCTCTTGCTCTTGCTGGGTTTGATGGACCGCTCGCCTCTCTCGCTCTTATTGCTCTTGTTGCTGGGCTTGATGGATCTCTCGCCGCGTTCGCTCTTGCTGCTGGGCTTGGTGGATCTCTCGTTCTTATTGCTGAGCTTGATAGACCGCTCGCCTCTGCTGCTCTTGCTGCCAAGCTTGACGGACTTGACCTTCTTAGGCTTCTTCGGCGTCGATTTGCTGATGGCATCCGACAAGGCACCGTCGTAATCCACCTTGAGGATGGGCAGCTGCAGGAAGGTTTTGTGATCGCCGCAGGCCGTGCTGTCCTCCCATTCCACCTTGTTGAGGTGGCCCAGCGTGAGTCGGCGACGGTGTCCCGACTGCGTCATGGAGGCATCGTCCTCAGTGCTGCGCCGTTCCGCTCGTCGCGATCGCATCGCGTGATCGGAGTTGGATCGTCGCAGTGTCATCGTGATGGCTTTGTTGTATGATACTGTATTACAATGTATTGTATTGTGTCCGACTGGATACGGATAGTACGTGCGAATACGAATGTCGTATGAGTGGAGAGTTGAGGGAGAAACAGACCGACAGGTAGGTAGGTGAGATGATGGTGAGATGATGATGAAGCATGGTGGAACTGGAGCAGTATGCATCACGCAGAGGAAGCCGTTCCCATTTCACGATCAACGATCACATCCGAGGTGCCATGCCAGCATCATGGGATTGAGTGCATTCGCATGGTATCATGCTGATCGAAGGGCTCACCTTGACTGTGCTGTTTGTGTCCGAGCGCTGTGGATTTGTTGGTTGGATGGATGGATGGATGGATGGATGGATGGATGGAGTGGGATTGTGTGCTGTCGAGTTGAGATTATGGCAACATGTGACAGAAGATGGAGGGCTTTCTTCGTTGTGGATCTCTTTTGCTTTGTGTGCTCTGCTGCGTTGTGTTGTGCTGCGCTGTCAATGTCGTGATCGCAGCTGACAAAGCGTTGTGTTGTGTGTCCTGCGGATGTGCTACGATCTGGTGTTAGCGCACCAACGGAGACGTGCCGATACCGCCTTGTCGCTCTGCGTCTCCAGCCCAGCCAAGACAAACCACGTCAAAGCCATGATTTCGCTCTCTGGACGTTGAGTTTCCACGCGAAGGAAAGCAGCGCCAATCGCGTTTTGCGCGCCTCTTTTGTTTGTGACAGGCGACGACTGGTTCTGCTCGATGCGGGTCACTTTCGAAGGTCACTAGTGCTTGTTTCCGTGATTCGCGGTTCACGCGACTCCACTTCATTTATTATCAATGGATACCTGTTGGGATAGCGGACCTTTTCAGTCGCTCGCATACTTAACCCAACGAGCGAGGGCTTCAGTCATTACAGGACAGCGAAACGGTGACAAATACAGTTGAGAACAAGAACCACAGTGAACAGCGGCGATCCACATTTTGAATGCGCTCCCGTGCGTTATGATCATGTCGTCACACGCAATCGGGACAGCTAACACATCTCAGAATCACAATCAACTATTATCCTTGATAAAGGTCGTCGACGACAACCACGTTCAAGAGCAAGTCAATCCAGTTCTTGTTGTTTGTGCGTCATCGTTTCAGGAGTTGCTGCCGTGTTCGTGGTGTTTGTGTGTGTGGTCGTCGTGGTATCCTTGGTCCTCACATCTCTGCGAGCAGTCGTGAGGAATCTGGAGCGCGCTCTTGCACGAGCTATTCGTGTTGTCGACGACCACCACCTTCATCCATCTCCGAACACAGACAACGACTACAAATAGAACCGAGCGCCGCGGGTCGGTCATCAAAGCGCACCATTCTGGTACCAACTGCAAGGACTTTACGTTCTGATGGAATCCTCCTTTCTCCAACCGTTTGCACTTGGAAAGCGGACACCGCCTTCTTGTTTGTGGCTTGTCATGGCATTCCGGTATCCACGAAGCATTGTTGCTGACGCTCCACCGGTACTCGCACAGGTCCCCTTGAGTGCTCCGCGTTGGATGGTCTGGTTCGCGGTCACGGCGAAGAAGGCCGCCACACGACATCGATCTAGAAACATCATGATGCCAAACTCTTGGGCCTCCCAGGTACGAAACAACCCGTCCGACCTTTACGGCATTGCGAACACAAACAACCAAGCCACCCACCCATTTCGCCAATGTGTCAACCATTGTTGTGTGCAGGATCTTGTTTCCGCGTCCAGCGCAATGTTTCTCTTTTGTGGTATAGTTCTATACTATATTCCTGTATGCTTCATTCATCACATGTGCTTCACTCCTCCGTGCTTCATCGATCTATTACGAGCTGCTCCATGATTCCTCCATCCACATGCTCCATTCATCTCTTCTGTGCTATGCTCTGTTGTGCTCCACTTCACTTCGCTTCGTTTCACACAACTCCAATCGTATTCATTCCGTTTTGCTATTCCGCTCCGATCTGGTCTGGTTGTGGACATGGAAAGCCGCTCTCCCGGTCGCTCGCCTGATCTACGATTTACGAATACGTATTCAACTATGAATTCCCAGAGTATCGTACTCAACACATAGCACATGGAAAGCACTTGAAGTGCTAACATTGTCCTGCCAGCGCGACCACCAACGAAGACTCTTGAGGAGGTCTTCAAGATCAACATACTCGCGGGAGGTTGGCTCCTCGCCATGGCAACATCTATCGCATTCTCCCATCTGCGAGTAGCGCGCCATACTCGTAGTTGTACTCTGCGAATACTTGCGCTGCAACACGTATGGCAGTCCACGAGTACATGTGGATGACGGGTGCTTCATGCTTCTTGGAATGATCATTTCAAATTCAACCATCGGCAACCAATTTGTAACCGTCTCTTAACAGTCCAATCTAGAGTGAGAAAGGGAACCTAGACATTTGACCAACTATTTCAGAAACGAAAGAGCAATGGGTTGTACAGGGACGCAGTCCCCTCGACGACTGCAACTCTCGTTGCTGCACAGGACGATGGTCGCACTCGTGCTCGAACCATACGACAACCACGCAAGCGCAAGTACGAGTCTAGTGAATTGCCCAAGATAACGTCAGCTCTTAATGCCTTTGCTGCGTTCTGTCTTGGAATCGATGTCGCCGCGGCGCTTCTTGGAATCCTGGCACGCCTTCCAGTATCTGCGCGCGCTGTTCTGGACGAAGAACAACCTCCCGTTGTTCATGCGGGTTGTGCGCTCCAGATCGTTTGCCATTGCCGCCAGCACATCCGCCACGGAGTCCGCGCTTTCGTGTCGGATTTGTGACGGATCGCGACGTGCTGCATGCTTCTTCTTGGTGCTTGCGACAGTTGAATTTGTTGCTGGCTTCGCCCCCTTGCTCTGTTTCTTCGCCGCGTCGCCGTTGCTTTCGACTTGCATCGGGTCGTCATACTTCGATGCGGCTCCGCCGGCGTGTCCATTCATTTTCACGCTCGCCTTGTCCAGCGTACGATATGGATCTTTGCCCTCGACGTTGTTTGCCGCCGCTCCCGCTTTATCCGTTTCTTCAACACCATCATCATCGTCGTGCCCCTCTTTGCCTTCATCGTATACCACAGGAGCACGCCTCAGGGTGAACTCAGGTTCCGGATACAGCGGCCGCTTCACCAATCCAATGTTTCCCAAATGCATGAACAGCCGCTCTTCCATGCTGAATGCGCTCACATCCACAAGGCGCGTGTTTTTCGATGGATCCTCTTCGATCCATTCCGAGACGTCCAATTCGCTGTCCGAATCGCTGTCGATGTCGCTGCCATCGCTGTACTGCGTGCCACCATTCTCCAAGTCGGAATCCTCTTCCTCCACCAGCAACGACTGCAATCGATCGACCAGGCTGGTATGCGTCGGGGTTGCGAACTGTTCCAGATCCACGGTCTTGTGTACGAGCATGTTCTTGTCCACGGTTGCGTCCATGCCTGGATGTGCGTCCTTGGTCCCTTCTGCCATTGTTGTTGTTGTTGTTGATGATGATGATGCGGTTGTTTTCGTGGTAGAATGATTCTCCCCATCCTTTGCATCGGCGTCGGTACTGATACCAATGGACTTCACCTTGCCGGCTTCCACATCTGCATCGATCTCCATTTTTGCAACCGGGTCATTTTCTTTGGATGACGTTCCCGTTTCCTCTTGTTCTGCTTTCGACATGGCTGTCGCCTCGGCCGCTTCCACAAGCTGCGCCATCTCGCTGTGCCCGAACTTCCTGCCGATGACGGTGACGTTCCCTTGCTTGACACAAGGATTGACGTAGGCCGACCAAAACGGCTGCAGCAGCTGATCGATCTCGTTGAGTCCGTAGGTATGATACGAGATCTTGTCGAGGTAGTTCCACGCGGCCTTCGTGTGCAAGGGCAGAGCGTCATCTTCAATGTCGTGGCTCATCATGCTGCTGGCGGCCTGATCGGCCTTGCGCTGCACGATCTTGTCACGAGCATCGCGCAACGTGATGTACTTGGCCTCGAGTTGGGCGGCGCGGTTTTGGATGTATTCCCAGATGCGCTGACGTCGATCCAAGGGATGCGTTTCGGTGTACGACAGCATCTTGGGTTGACGCGGTGCCGGTTTCTCTGGTGCTGGTGGCGCGGCGGGGGCAGTTGTCGCAGCAGGATGCGTTGTGACAGCCGATGCTTGCGCGGAGGATGCCGCAGGGGTTGACGCTGCCGATGCCTTGGACGTGGTGGCCGATGATGACGGAGCCGTTGCAGAAGCGCTGGCCTTGACCTTGTCCGTCGCCGCGCTCTTCTTCGTCTTGGGCGCCGCCTTAATCTTGGGCGCGGGCTTCTTGGTGGTGCTGACCTTGGCCGCCGCTGCTTTGGCCGCCTTCATCTCGGCCGCGACGGTCGCCCTGCGTTTCTCTTCTTCGGGACCGATGAGATCGAGAATATTGACGGGCAGCTGCGCAATGAGCGTGCCGGGGTGTGTGGCGACGCCGTGATGCGTTGGTGGTGGCGGTTGAAAGCCGGCACACACGACGCGTATCCTCAAGAACGGCGTGCGCATGGAGAGGAAGTTGGGTGACACGGGTTTACCCGTCGTGGACGTGCGCAGCTTGGTGCCGGAGTTGTCGGCATGATACGTGAGCTGGTAATCCAAGGGCAAGAAGTTCTTCTTGCACCAGTTCTGCATGTTGTCCAGATTCTGCTGCAGGAAGTCGTGCTGCCGCTGCAGCAGCTGGCACAGAGCGAAGAGGTCGTTGACGAGCTTGCCCTTCTCTAGGTTGCCGATCGTGCCGCGCATCTCGTGCACGCAGCGCTGCAGCTGGGCTCGTTTCGCGGCACCGAAGGCGGCCTTGTCCTTCTCGCTCATCTCGTAGGTCTCTAGGAGGAGCTTGTAGATGGGCGATTCCGCCATGCCGGGCGGCACGTCGTTGGGTGAGATGGTGCTCATGGCGGACGCGTAGGAGCTGGAGACCTTGTCCATGATGGGGTATGACTTGCGGCTCTTCATGGTGGCTTCGGGTGGCAGACCCGGCAGGAAGGGGTAGTACTTCGTCTCGGAGACCTCGAGACCGCAATGGCGCGGCTCCTGCTTCGGCGGGAAGGAGGACTTGTGGGGCGCACCGGACAGCGCGGCATCCGCCGAGACCGACGCCAGATTGGCACCGGCCGAGTTGGGCGACAGCATGGAGGCTCCCTTCTTCTTGGTTTCGGTCTGCGAGCTGGAGGAGGGACCCGCCGCACTGCCAGCGGCCGCGACCGATTTCTTCTTCTTCTTGGTCGTCTTGGTTGTCTTGGTGGTGGTGGTTGTGGCGGCCGTCGATGAGGACTTCTTGGTGGTCGTCGTCGTGGAGTTGGAACGACCCGCGAACTGCCCCACCTGCGCCGCCATCGGCAGCACCATCCTCGATGATGGTCCGGACGACTTCTTCGTCTTCTTGGTCACGGTTGCGCCGTCCTTCGTCTTGGCGGTCGTCGCGGATGCGCTGGAAGCCTTCTTCTTCGTCGTGCGCTTCGTCGTCGTCGTCTTGGTCGTCGAGCTTGCTGCCGCCTTGCTCGTCCGTTTCTTCTTCGCCTTGGGTGGCTTGACCGTATCTCCATTCTTGGCCGTCGTCTCCTCATCCCATGATGCCTTCTGCTTGCGCTTCGCCTTGCGCTTCGGCTTGGGCGCAGGCGGCGGCGGCGGTGGCGGCGGTTCCTCTTCTTCCTCTTCTTCATCCTTGGGAATGTCATCCATACCTCCCAGATCGATGTCCAAGTCACCGAAGAGATCATCGCCACCTTCTCCGAACATCATGTCATCGAGGTTGAGGTCGTCCAAGGCGCCCGTGTCGAGACCCATGACCATGGCGTCATCGTCGCCGGGAGTTCCCATGGTTTGCACTCCACAACGAGCAGCACAAGTGGATTGGATGCTCGTGCAATATGTATTCTATTATAAGTACACTATTCTATGTATTGCAATACTCGTATGTTCTCAGTTTTGCGTTGGCACGAAGAACGGCAGCGACAATGGTGTGTGCCGTTGCGTCTCCGCCATGGTCGCTTGTTTTTTGTGTCTTTGGTTTGATGTACCATGGTGTGAATATGATACTTGGAACATGGTATATTCAACAAGGAGTATCTAATTCGATGTACCGAATCTTTCGGCTGGATGGAACAGTTAAAAATCATTAGTATGAGCCCGATCAGTGAGTCGACCAACACTTTGAAATAGACCTCCAGAAATTTTCTCTCCTACATACTAACCAAGCACATATTCGTAATCCCTTTAGGTCTAATACAAATAATTAACCGTTAAATTTTTGAGTTAGATCCTATTTTAAGTTTTACAGACCGATGGATATGCGCAATTTTCGATCTCTCTCGGGTTTCAGCCTTTCGCCTACGACTACATCGATCAAACTTAACCCTTTGCTGTTCTTCGTTTCAGCGACGTTGTTCCCATTTTGAATTGTTTAGTCTCTTTTTGAGGTGTTCCGATCAGACCATCCAACAGTCCCTCCACGATAGCACTAGTTGTATAGTTTTGGGGGAAGCGGTGAGTCTGCGTTTACATTCATTCTACCCTCCGTTTGCTTAATCCGTCATCTACGTCACCAGACTGGCTGCTGCATCATGAACCACCAATCACAGGACGACGTGAAACATCGTCCTGTGTGTTTCGTCGTTACGGAATGGTTGGGTGGGTTGGTACTCCGGAAGTGTTTTGTGTCATGCTTCTTTCTTGCATTTTGGATAGGTGTTTGCAATTACCTTATCCCCCAGTATGTCCGACTGGTTGAGAGTGCCAGACTCCAAAAAACAACAACATGACAATGGCGGAACACCAAAAAACGCCACAATGGCCGTCCAACGGCAATCACTGCGCCGCACCAACCAGCGGTCCAATGACAAATCCAAGCACATCGCCGTCACCGCGATGCAGCCGTTGGTGGGTGGACGAGAGGGGGTCGCGAGAGCGCTTGATTTGGGGCCGTCGCAGGCCCCAGATCAAACGTCACAATTTCGCACCAGATTGCCTCGTTGCATATGGCCGGTGTACTCCATCCACAACCCACCCCAACGCCTATGGATGGGCAAGATGGCTCCAGGAGGCCAAGACCAAGATTCCCACGAAGTTTGAGGTTCGGGGACGACCGAGAAGGTGTCCGCGCGGAGGAAACAGTGGAGGGCAAGAGTTTTGGCGGTGTATCGCGGGGGTTCCCATGGTGTGGCTTTGGCTGTGACAGGCAGCATCATCAAGCCACCCAATCGCCAAGTCGCCCATGCAAGATGCGTGCGGCACCAACGGAAGATGCACGTCGCGAAGTTCGCGCCGCAGATATTGTCTGGAAGAGGCTGTGGCCTCGAATGAGTACAGACAGGTCATGTTTTGGTGGGGTGCCACAAAAAGAGATGGCATCACCAAATGGAGGTGTACCATCAAGACCATCGATGCCCATCCCCCTCTGGATGCATCATCATGTCACCAGGGAGTGTGGGAATGCACGAGGGGCACGTGGAGGGGCTGAAAGGGTCATGTGCATGAGGTATGGATCCGTATCCATACCGCATCCGGCTTGAAAATCGTTTTTTGGAATCACTCTTTTTCAGTGTATGGACACTTTGGGGCATGCAATGTGGCCAAAACGTTGTATCCTTCATGGAGTGGGTAGATGGGGGGTATACAGAGCGATTGTGGTGCGCAGTTTATCAAAATACCAGGATGATGATGATGATCATGGGTGCTGATTGGAGGGCAACATTGCTTGGTCGAGAATTTTGTGAATCCACCACACAACTGTGTGATGGACCAACATGACACTAAAAATAATTTCTTTGTCAATTTAACTTCGATATTCTGTATAAACACTAGTCAGGTGTATGAATGCACTGTTTAGATTTAATTGTAGACAATGTGTTGTTGAGATATAGCATGACAAGCAGATATTGGATGTGCTTTTTGGATGGCCTCTAGACTCGTTTTAGTAGCATGGTCTGCCCCCACAAAACTCCACAACTAGTGTTATCGCGGTGACGCACAGCCATCACAAAATTTCCGTCTCATCATCCAACACAGCCTCACTTTCTGTGTTCGCCTTCATGGTGTGAGCATCACACCACATCTGATGGTCCAATTCCTCTTCCTCTTTCTGCAACTCCTCTTCAATTCGTTCCTCCTCTGTTGCAGCTGGTGCATTGGAGGTTGCCACAATTACAGATGCTGTTGCTGTGCTTGTTGGGTTGGTGTTGGTGTTGGTTTCCGCCTTGAGAGCGGCTTGCTTCTTGTCCTTGCGTTGTTTGGCGTTGTACGCTGCAAACAATGAAGCTTTGACACGCATGGGATTTGCGTGCAGTTGTACGTACCAGTCCGTTTTGGTTTTTTCGCCGCCCATCAGTTTCTCATGTGCTTCGTGTTCGGACGGTCTGTTCTTCGGGTCCTTCGCGGACGCTGCGCAGATGTCCTTCAACTTGTCCGCGATGTAGTCTGGTAGTTTGGCGTTGGTCCGTGTTGTTTTGCTCGCCCAGCCTGGCACTGCGAGTGGTGGGTGTTCGGTTTCCGCGGTCTGGTCTTGTAGTGCTGTGGTGTGATCGGATGGTAGATGTTGTTGTCCGTCTTGGAGGGCTTTGCCGATCGCGAACGCCTTGCTCTCTGTCGCTGTGCGCCCGAGTTTTCGCGTCTTGTCCGTCTTCCTGAACGATTCGGACGTTATCGGCAGCTTGTCGGACGTGTGCGAATCGGCAGGGAGGACACCCAACTTGTTGATGATCCACCCTTCCCATTCAGCGCTCTTGACCACAACATCTTCCGTGATGCCAGATGCAGCCACCAGCCGTGCCTGGTCATCGTCATACTTCACCTCGTGAGTCTGACGTACCTGCTGTCCGTTCGCGCGGAATCGCCTTTTTGGTGCGCCCGGTAACGTCGTGATGTTGCCTTCAAGGGTCTCTGCGTTGGCCAGTACCGTGGTGGTACCCACGATGTTACCGGCGACCAGTGCCTCGAAGAGTTGCAGCGGGGTCTTGATGTCGTGTCCACTTTGCACGTGTTTTCGCAGTACACGGGTGATGTACGCGAAGTGGGTGTCCAGCATGCTCTTACCGGTTTGGGCCTCCGTGTAGATCCACGCGATGATTTTGGCCGCCTTTCGTGTCACAAGGTTCTTGTTGAGTTTGGACGTGATGAGCGCGATGTGCTCGTGACTGGCGAAGCAACACGCATTATCGCTCTGTAGGATAATTTCAGTCACGGATGGGAGAATGTCTTTGACCTTTTTTTGTACGATCTCCAGCAGTCCACCAACTTGAAGTGTGTCTTGTGTCGGTCTTCCATCGACCACAATGTCGATGAACCGATAAGTAAAAATGTCATTGCGACATGTGATGACCATTGCCCCAAGCAGTGACATTCCCTTCTTCCCCCAATATTCTTGCTGGGCTTCGCCTTGGCCTGTTGGTAGAATTTTTTGCTTATGGTCAAGTACCACATAGGCTCTTTCAGGCTTATCATTGAGCTCGGATTGATAAAAAGCGATTTGTCGGAATTGAACTTTTGCACGCACTTTGTGAGCCATGTAGTTAACAATTTCGTTGGCGAATCCCGGCGCCGCCGCAAGCATTGATTGCAATTCGTCTTTGTGTTCCGTGAGTTCGTTGTCCTTAAGCATTGTGACAAAAGGAACAAAACGATCATCCACAAATCGCATTGCTGCGCCACAACGGTTGCATACTTTACGTGGTTGTTCGCTTGCGGTGGTCACAGGAATGTCATTTGTGATGATTGGAATGTTGTTTGTGATGGTGGTGGTCTTCTTCCGCTTGTGCTTGTTGGTGCGTGGTTTGCGTTGATTGGTTGATGTGGATGTTGCCTTCTTCTTCTCCTTTTTGGTGGTGAGAGCGAACGTGGCCGAATGCATTGGGTCATCACACTCATGCTGCAAGTGAGACGCGGTGAATTCCCATTTGAGGAAGACGACAAGCAGCTCAAGCGCATGCAAGAGGGACTTTGCCGTGCGCACATGTGACAAAATGACATCATCGGGCTCGTCATTGGCATCAACAGTGTCATCGTTTTTCTCCTCCCCATCCGCTTCATACTTAGCCTCCAGCAGCTCGACTAGGCGCGAAATTGCCTGTTTGAGTTTCTCCGTCGCCATCCAGAAGTAACTCTCGAAGGAAGAAAGGCCCGTCTTGATCTTGCTTTTGCGTGTGAGTAGGTTAGTAATGGTGGTGAACGCGGGCCTTCCCACTGGGTTGTTTGTAGTGGACGAGTACATGCCAAATAATTCTCGGATGGTCGTGCCGCCTCGATCGAACACTGGGACATTTTCGAATTCAACCCCGCCATACTGTACCATGTGACTCAACCCTGCCTTGTATGTAGTAGTTGTCATGAGGAAGGACACCACACCAGAGAGATCACAGGCACGCACGCGATACTGGAGAACTCGCGATGGGATGACTTCGCCGTGGCTCAAGATGTCGTAGTAGCCGCGCAAAGTGCAGACCTGGCTGTGCGTGATGATGTCGCGTTTGGGAAGCATGCGCGCCTTCTGTTCCTCCGACAGCCCATGTGCGTGCTTGCCCAAGATAGCAGTGCACAGTGCATGTGGTGCAGACATGGCCAAAGCAGCTCTCACCGTGTGGGATGGTGTAGTTTGTCCGAGCAAGCAGAGGGTGTACAGGTTAGATGCCAACATTGTCGGAGGAAGCTCCACATTGCCGCGTACGTATGAAACCACCTGTTCCATCTGACAAGTTGGCACCTCCTCTTCTGGAAGCAGGACAGTCCAAAGTGCAGATGATACGACACTCCACATCTGTTTCACAGAGCTCCAGATGGTCCGATCGTGTTGGCCTGTGAGAACGAATCCTGTTGTTGGCATTTGCTGGAGGATTTTAGGATCTAGGTTAGATCGAAGCGCTACCATGATACGACCGATCGCATCACGCCTCCAGTTTCCCGCCTCTTCCGGGTCGTACCCGAACTGGCCTCCTCTCCTGTTCCTGCTGGCGCGTGTTCGTTGCTCCTTGCCGCTGTCGTCGTACGTGCTGTCGCTATCGCCAGAGGCATCTGCGTAGCCCCCAGCAACAACAGCGTTGCAGCGACGAGGGAGCCTCGCTGGTGGGGTAGGCGCGACAGGTGGTGCAACGTCAGGCGCAGCATGGGGTGGCGCGTTCACGATAACGCTCACCGAAGTCCCATCGCCGACACCTCGTCCCTCCGAACGCACCCTGACGTTGGAGTCGTCGAAGACGCCTCCGTTGTTGTCAAGGATGTGTACGAACACATGCAGCTCGCAAGCGTGCGCATGCGTGCCGTTCGGGACGAGGTCGCCATCCGCTGCATGCATCGGCTTCACATCGATCACTTGCGTGATGATGGTCGGCTTCCGCAATGCAGCGGACGGCTTGTCAGGCAACAGTTGCTCTGCAGTCGGCAGCAGGTTCCCCTTCGAATCGACAGGAGGAGCAGACACAGGGCGAGCCGAACACGGTTTCTTACGAGGAGAGGGGTTGCCATCCTTGGAGAGGGCCTTGGCAGCAGCAGAGGGAAACATGGTGGAATTGTTGGTGGAGAGTAGTGTTGTTTGCTAGGTGGATGTGATGAACTGCACTGGTCTGAGACGAAGTGAGCAAGGAGAGCATAGGATGAAGGCCGATCATTCAGGAACAGCAACAACAACAACAACAACAACAACTACTACTACTACTACTACTACTACTACTACTACTACTACTACTACTACTACTACTACTACTACTACTCTGACGAGAACGGGCATGGAGCGAAATGGCGAGTGTGCAGGGCATTGGCGAGGAAAGTTGTGAATGGAGCCAAAGCGGGGCGCAAATTTGTGAAATGATGGCGATGATGTGTTTTGTGTGATGTGTTTTGTGTCATGTGTTTTGTGACGAGCAGAATGTGGAATCAGGTGCCACATGCTAACGTGTAATTAACGCGTACCAAACGACTGAGACCTTCGGAAGCCAATCCGTGACTGATCACCTCACGATAAATACGTGAGAACAGCATAGAACCTTCTGCCAACAACAACGGGTTTTGTGCTGTTGGACCCACGTGACTGCTTTGCGTACATAGATCACTCCATAAAACTTAAAATAAGGATCTAACAAAAAATGTAACGGTTAATTATGTATAAAGAGACTATAAGGATTACGAATATGTGCTTGGTTTGGATATCGCAGATGAAAAGTTAGAATGTCTATTTCAAAGTGTTGGTCGACTCACTGATCGGGCTCGTATTTTATGAACGAACATTGGATAATATGATATGACATGACAGTTGCGTTGTGTTGCGCGGTGCTGTTCATCGCCTGCTTGGAGATGCTGCCGGTGGCAAGGTGGGCGCCATGTAGAATGCCGGCGGTGGGTCGTCGCATGCCTGGGGCGAGTTGCACTGGCCGTTTCCGATGGTGTCGGATGTGAAGAGGCAGGCCTGGTAGGCGTTGCAGCTGCCCGATCCTGCTCCTGCCGTTGCCAGGTAGCTGCGTTGGGAGTGTTGGCGATGGCATATAGTAGTATTGCAACACAAATCATGTTACGAGTCGAGAGAACGCAATCAATTGGGTGTGAGTTGGATGTCGGCATTCGCGAACACAGTTGGCCCCACAACAACGAGAACACATCAAGAAAGATCCAAAAAAAACATTGCATCATCATCAACGCCATAACTCACCAAGCCTTGTTGCCGTTGCAAGCATAGTCACCGACAGCACCCGATGAAAACTCGCAAGCGCTGGGCGCGTTGCAGCTAAAATCGCCGACGGTTCGCCCCGCGTACATGAAGTTGCACGCCGCGTAGGAGTTGCACGAGTCGAAGCCGATGTCGTTGTAGGCACCGTAGCAGGCGTACAAGCCGTTGCACGAGTAGGGCCCGATGGTGAAATCGACCGTCTTGTTGCGCCCGATGAAGCAGGCGCCGTCGCCGTTGCAGCTTCCGGCGTAGACGGTGACCGTGCCGTTCCACGCGCATATGGGGTAGATGAAGTCGGCCGTTGCTTCGTCGTCGCAGTCGGAGCAGCAGCAGTCGGCGCCCGCGACGGCGCATTGCATGGTGACTTCCTCGGCCGTGCCGGAGAACGAGGGGATGGTGTCCTTGGAGCTCTTGGAGTTGCCCTTGTTGCTCTTGCCGCCTGGTGCGCTTCCCTTGATCTGGCGGCGCATCTTCGTGAGGGACTCGATGGATCCCTCGGCGGCGCTGGCTGCCACCATGCCGAAGTCCACCTGGGCGGCGGAGTCGACCTCTGGCAATTCATCGGGGGAGCTGTTGCGGCTGCGCACCGAGCGTGGCTTCTTGTTGAGGACGCCGGTGTCCGTTCTCTCGGAGGCCTTCGCTGGAGTTGCTGGTTCGTCCAGCATGACGGCCAGCTTCGGCTCCTGCTTCTCGTGGCTCGGGATCTGCTGCGTCACGGTGGTGGCGCTGTCCTTCTTCGAAGCAACCTCTGGGGAGGCGCGCCTCAGGCCCTTCTCTGCCTCGTCCTTTCGGAACTCCAGCACGGCCGCATCCTCCTTGCGTTGCACATCGACATCGACATCGTCTCTGTTGTTGTTGTTATTACCGTTGTGGCCCACGACGGACACATCCGCAAAGACAACGCTCTGGGCAAGCGCGGCCGCAAGGACTCTGTGACTGATGAACACCATGTTGTTGGATTGTTGTTGTTGTTGTTGTTGTTACTTTGGGTTGAGCTGAGTTGCGTTTGTGTCTGATGGAAAGATTGTGAGAAGTTGATGTGAAGATGTGATGTGAAGTTCGAGTTTGTTCTGCCTTTCCTTTCGATGACTGCGTTGCGACGTGTTGCGATACTACTGTTTCATCCACTCTCGCTCTCACTCTCACTCACTCTCACTCACTCTCACCCTCTCCGTTTGTGTTTCTTCTGCAGCACGTGCTGTCGACAAACTTCAAGAGGCCACTTCCGGACGCGCAAACACAGGGAGAAGTCATGGCCACTCTTGAGTACTATTAACAGACATCGTTACGATCTTTCCCTTTCCCTCACCAATCTTTCTCTCTTCCTCCCATACTTACCTACGGCGACACTGTTGGCACCGCCACAGTTGTCGTTCCCATCGCCAACTCTCTCACCAATCCGAACGCCGAAATGTGGATGTCATTCAAATTAGTATAACGGAATAATAACGTATCTCGTTAATTGCAAGCATGGATCGACAAGATCAATCGACGTTGTAGCCAAGATTCATATACGGCCACGCGCGCAACGATATTCTTTCACGAAATGAGGCGACACCCAAACAAAAACGGTGATGCTGAAAAGTTTGGATAGTATCTTTGTTCACTCATCCATTCGCTGGTGTTGCTCTATTGTTGTGAATACATGGGCGACGACGTCGACACATTTGGCGCTGAGCTGTCCCAAATTGGCATCAACGCGCGGATAGTATCTGTGATGTGTGCAGTGGGGCTTGTGCGATTTGATGATGTGCTTGGCACTCACACTGCTTGGGTGGGTCAGGAACATCAGTTTCGGGTTCAATCCCCGGGTTCGGTTCCTATCTCTTTGCCATTTTCTTTTGATCTTGCAGCGCGTCGTCCATCCATTGCATGCATTCCTCCCGCATGGTTGAGCATGGATTGTTCTTGCTTGTTCTGCGGCGATCTGGTGTGCATCTCCTCACATTCGCAACTAGAATTCGCAACCAACGATCTAGATGCCGCTTGATGAAACAAGAGACCAACCACACGCGACGTGCCTACAAAGATACAGACGCCTCGATCGAACTGCAAACGCAGCGATGATGTCCTGGACGGGGTTATAGACGGCCCACGCCGTAACATCGCATGTCAATCGTGGTACGGAATCTGAATCTCCAACAAGGCGATCCGATGCGGTGATACTCAAGAGATCACTTGTTAAATCCCTCTGATTTGTGCTTGACGGTTCTGCGCATCCCAGAGCCTCTGTCCACAGTGATCTTCATCCAAGAATGAGTTGAGGATGATGGAGTGCTTTGCCTTGGCCATGGTGCATCGTCGACCTGTGTCAGTGGGAAAGTCAGCGTTGTCCTTTCAAGGTGGTGGATGGGGTCGTCGGCGCGTGTGTGTTTGGTTGTGAATTGTCGCCATCCGAGTGCATGATCTTGTGGGTGTGGCCGCATGATGGATCTGTGTGTTGATATGGAGGGTGTATTGGGATCTACGGTAATAATTTGTATACTGTAGATTTAAGACTGTCCTCAAAAGTTACTCAACAACAAACACTAGTGTTTGGATAGGCCTTATCATTGCTCTTGGTCGAGACAGCTGGATGCCTCCTGGAACCTGAGTGTGCCACACCGTAGCTCGTACGAGTATTCCTCTCCTCTCACCCAATCCACCAGATTGTATCAGAGTAGGTACTGTCCTCTGCGCTATCATCACATGAGATCCAATAGATCCAAGTACTCTGTGTTAGTCCGCAGCCACCAAAGCAAGGAAAGCAATCGGCTCAATTCTATCCTGCTCTACTCGACGCTGCATCGCCTCATCCAATGCAGTCTTGGCCTCCTTTTGTCATCAAAGAGGTGGCTATGGCAGAGGATACATTGGAGGGCCAAAGCTTGTGCAGAGCCTCGATGTTGACAGTTCCAGAGAATCCACAACAGAGAAGTAACCGAAATCTGCCTCCCGTGTCGTCTTTCACATCCGATTTGAGGACCACTTTCGCTACAGCGTGCGAGCTAGACGATGGTGTGGCTGTCTTCGTTGTGTTCTCGTTTTTGGCGTCCACCCAACAAAACGAATACTATTATCAATGACAAAGAACGTATCGACGGCACTGAAGCCAGATTGGAGCGATAGCACGCAGCGCAATTGCACAAAGTGGCAAGCCGCGATCATGTCATGATGTTTGTGATTGCGGCAGAGTTTAACACATCGAGAAAGTCGGACCAAACGTTGGAGGGGTCATTCGGAAAGTTGCTCCGGAGGCTATTGTCTGTCTTGTTTGGGCTTTTTTGCCACGTCGTAGGTGGTCATCTCGGTTAAAAGCAAAAGAGGATTTGGCTTCTGTCCGAGTGAGTTTTTTGATCGTGCAGAAGGATACTTGTTCGCATGTTGGAAGCATTCCCTTCTTTGCAACCACAAATGGGAGGAATCGGATTTCTTGCGCTTTGGTCACAACTGCGTGATGGTGACTTGTTGGACGAAACAGTCGTCGGCCGCGCCGCCATAGCCCACGAACCATGCGCGATCTCCATCACGTCCAAACCTGTCATCGTGGGCACCACACAGAGACAGAGATGAGTACCGCCCCTCCACGCATTCAGACAGACAGATGCTGCTTGCTTCTTCGCTCAACCCTCCTTCTTTGCACAAGGTCCACAAGAAACGAAGCGAAGAGGCAGGGAGGAAGAAAGAAGGAAAAGGAGAGGAAGCCATACTTTGCACACAAAACGGACGATCAACCAAAGGGATTGACAGAGAGCACAGCAGCAACACTCTAACACGCACATATCATATCATATCATATCATACAGCATATAGCATATAGCATATAGCATATAATAATATATTGCAATAGCAGTGGCAACCATGATGATTAAACGGCGCAAATCCCAGTCAGGCTCATCGAACCTGACGAGCATGTTCCCGCAGCACAAGGCGAGGCATCCCCGAACGGGCGAGCTGATCAGGTCCTGCCTCGTGCCGCCGTCCCAGACAGCCAGCGACAACATCAAGCTGAAGCAGAAGGTCAAGTTCGGCAAGGTCACGGTGACGCAGTTCCAGCCCACGATCGGCGACAACCCCGCCTGCACGAGCGGCTGCCCCATCGCCCTGCAACCGCAGCACTGCGCCGTCGAGGTCTTCGCCAGCGTCAGCAAGTACCAACGCCACGAGATCGCGCGACGGCCGCTGTCGTATGGACGCAAGGGAAGGGATCTCATGATCTCGCGCGAACGCCGTCGCAAGCGGCTCGATGCGCAGGGGTACAGCGAGGAGGAGATGGCCCAGGCCGCCACGAAGGCCGACGGCTTGCGCAAGCAGCGGATGGAGACGATGCAGGCCAACAAGGCGTGGGATAAGATGTTCAAGCTGCCCAAGTACATCCGCAAGTCACTCAACGCAGCCAAGCAGGTCAACGGCGGCAGTTTCAACGTGAGGAAATCGTCGGCGGCTGTCAGCGCGTAGCGCGGGGGCGGGCGAATCACGCGCAAGGCGGGTTGAGGCGGACTGTCTCATGACTGGGTGGTGTCAGACGGGATTAATATGCTCTACACTTACTGTTGGTAGACCACCATACGATAATGGTATGTTCTACCATCCCACACATACCCTCAATGCCCATTGAATAGACTTCACTTTACATGCATACACACATGCATAAACTCATACATACATTCATACTTATGTGCTCGTACCGTGAACGGCGCTGCTTCATGGCATGGCTCGTTGTTACCCACGACTACACTCCTCGGGGTGTCTTGTGGCCGGTATGCCAACAGCAACTAGCATGGTGACGAAACCGTGCCCTCGCTTCTTCGCAACATCCAGTGCGGTTTCACCCGCGTTATTCGTGAGATTCAAACCAAGAGATGCGTTGTCGACTTCGACCAAGACCTTCACCACGTTTCGCTGATTCTCTCGGCACGCTAGATGCAATGCGGTGTCGCCATCGTGATTCTGGATCGAGACATTGGCTCCTTCGCATCGCATCAACGATATGACCCTGTCGATGTGGCCCTTCGCGCACGCGTCGTGCAACGCGGTGTTGCCATGCTTGTTTTGGATATTGGCGATTGGCTGCGCCAATTGGATGAGGCGATGCATCGCATCTGTATTGGTGCACTCAGCTCCGAGCTTGTGGGATGACACGACCTTGGTGCGGATGTGGTCGTAGAGCCAGCCCAGCTGCAGTTCTTCGCTGAAGGGGCAGAATTGGCGTTTCCTGGAAGCCAGATGCAGCACAGTGTCGCCATCGTTATTTGCGATGCAGGAATATATTCTGCTGGGGTGCGCTCGCAGCAGGAGCTTGAAATCGACCGTGCGCATGCGTTGGCAGGCGATGTGGAAGGGCGTGTTGCCGTCGTTGTTCTGGATGTTGACATCGACGTCGGCCAGCTGGTCCGAAGCGAGCAAGACCAAAGCGGCTGTGTTGAAGTATCTCATGCATGCGATGTGCAGCGCCGTGTTGCCGTCGTTGTTTGGGATGGTGGCATCGATCACGATGGAGTCGAGGCCAAGCAGCCACCGGGCTGGATGTTCCCTCATGTCATTCTCGGCGATATGCAACGCCGTGTTGCCGTCGCTGTTTTGGATGGTGGCGTCGACGTGGACGAACTTGGATGCGTGCGTCGCGAGGAAACGAGAGCTGGAAAACAGAGAGTTGAGAAGTACCAGATGGACCGGCGTGTTGCCATCGTGGTTTTGAACGTTCATGACATTGTTGGCTTGACGTACATTCCCAACATGTTGATCGAGAAGATACCCAAGCAATGCAGTGTTATCGATGGCGCAAGCGATGTGAAATGCCGTGTCACCTTTTCCGTTTCTTGTCTCGACATTGACATCCACCCGCTCTGATTGGATCAGGTATTTGACCAACTCCACATGACTGCATCGACAGGCGACGTGAAATGGTGTATCGCCGTCCTTGTTGCAGATGCGGAACGCTTCACGCATTTGCGCCAGCTTATCCAAGATGTCGATGCTGCCTGCTCTGCATGCATTATGTATCGGCGTGTTGCCGAATGTGCTGTCTTGGATGGTGAGACTGATGTCTGCACCCAATCCAGCCAGGTACGGTGCCACGGTTGCGTCCTCGTTCGCGCATGCACTGTGGAATGGAGTTTCGCCCAATCGGTTCGTCACGTTGAGATCCGTATTGAGCTCGCCCGATTCCACCATGAATTGGACCATCTCCTTCGTGGCTTTGCGACACGCCACATGGAATGGCGTGTCTGCGTGGTTGTCTTGGATGTTGGCATCAAGGGAGACATTGGAATTGATCAGGCACTTCACGACCTCCAATCTGTCGTGCTGACATGCGTAATGCAGCGGCGTCTTGCCATCGCGGTCCCTGACGTTGACATCGATGTTGCCGTGACTTAAAGTGATCAAGCATTGCAGCATTTCTGTGTCATCACGTCGGCATGCGTAATGCAACGGCGCAATACCATCGTGATCCGCCAGGTTGCAAACGCTGTTGGTTGGATCCGCCTCCATCAAGCACCTGAGGATCGGGAGCGATCCTTTGGCGCAAGCGATGTGAATGGGCATGTCGCCGGCCTGCCCCGCGATGTATTGATCGACGTTGGCATGCTGCGTGGTGCAGAGGTACTGAACGATGTCCGTCGCTCCGTATCGGCAGGCATGGGCCAAGACCGTTTCCCCGTGCCTGCCTGTCGCGTTGACATCCACTTGCGCCGATTCCAGCAGGTGCTGCACAAGATCCTTGCTCCTGCTTGCGCAAGCATGATGAAGCAGCATGTCTCCCACATTGTCTCGCAGGTCCACACGCGTTGCATCGCATCGCGCCAAATACTTGACCAACGCGTGGTGGCCGCTGGAACAAGCCTCCATGACGATCGTATGCCCAAATCCATTACGCGCATTGACATCGACCTCGACAAGGTCCGACTCGACGAGATACTGGATGGTGGAGAGGTGCCAAGCGAAACACAGACGGCGGAATCTCCAGTTGTCGATCTTGACAGCGTGGCGAGATGCATTCGATTCGATGACGGTCCGCACCACTTCCAAGTCGCCTTGCTTGTACACATCGCACAACTTATCGATGTTATTCACGCTGCTGCTGTAGTTGGAGCCGCCAGCCACAGAAAACAGTCCTGCACAGAACATGATGTGCTTGTGTTTGTTCTGTTTGTTACTAATAGAATACTATTCTACGAAGACCGTGCGTGTGTGAATCGGGGTTGTTTGCTATTCTAAGAATTCTGAGAACATGGTGATGAGCTCTGGGTGTGGTTGATGAAGCGAGACGTTGGATCTGCGCGGCCATCACTGTTCTTTTTGCGAAGTTGATGCCAACCTCTCCATTTCTCGTGTTTGGGGTTGGAGACACGATATAAAAGGGCCTTCTTCAGTGTTTTGTGAGTCTTTCCTAAGTTCAGTATTCCCATTTGCGCCATGTTTGGAGTTAATTCATTGTGTGGAGTTGTGGTTGTTGGCTGTCTGGAACACGACTAAAATACGTCCACAATGCGATTCTCATAATTTTCAAAGATGTAACAGTACGATTGCGCACAAGAAACACGAACACAAGAGATGCACGACAACTGGCACCACAGCACGACGATTTCGATTCCCACAACGCCTCCACAAGAACGCCTCGCATCAGTCTTGACAACATCCACACAATCGACAAGACCATCCCGGTTGCAGTGTTACATCAACATCAACACCATTGCCATTGCTACAATCAGAGTGATCCACAGCAACAGCATCAACAAGAGTAGCAACAACAGCAACGATGCCGACCAGAATTGTGCTGCGAGACACGGACGCGCCCTCTCAGTTCTCAGCGTTCTCACCAACAAGGGGACGGCAGGGACAGGCATCTGGAGGCGCAGGATCCACGTCGCTAGGCTCCGCCTCCCATGCGGCCAACACGGGAGCCACGGGCGAGCTGCACTCGTCGCAGGAGTTCTCGGTGCCTGCTGCCAACAGGTCCGCACCGGCCAATCGCAGAGCGTCGTCGCCCAACACGTCACCGCGGATGAATTCGCGCAAGGTCGTCAAGTTCCGTCCTTCCATCATCCGCAAGTTGCCGTCCAACTTCTCCTTCGCTGAATTCGAAGACGATTCTCAGACGGATCGTCAGCAGAGCCAGCGCACTGTCCGGCATGGGAATCATGCTGCCGCGACGGAGGATGCCAACGCAAATGCAAACAACGCCGTTGGAAGCGGCGCCAACGATGGTGGCAACAACAAGGGCAACGAGGCCGAAGGTTCTGGTGCACAAGGCAGACCAAACGAGGGTGGTCAGCTGGCAGGTCGATCTGGATCGAACCAAAGGCACGAACAATTCCAGCAGCGCCAGAGCGGACGACGCAAGCCGCATCTCTCGAAGAAGGACATCCGTGCGAGTCCGCAGCTCGCCGGCTACTGGTTCCAGCTCCTTGCCTGCACCGTCATGCTCATCTCCATCGTCCAGTTCTACAAGGATGAGGAGAGCGACTCCATCTTCGACCTCTTCCGTTACCTCGATGGCAGCACCTCCAAGGATGCGGCCAACGAAACTTCCGCTGATGCAGCCGGCGACGCGGACACGAACGTGACAGTGGCAGCAGCGGCAGATGGCCTGCGTCGTTGGCTCCAACAGGAAGACACCGGCAGCCTGTCCAGCGACATCATCAACGCATACGACAGCGACCAGTACTTCAACTCGGTCAACGGACCCGTCCTGCGATGGAAGCTCATCCTCGGCCTGGTGCTCTCCAGCGTCGGCGTCACCATCTTCTTCTTCGTCCTCCTCATGCACTACGACACCATCTTCTTCCCCAGACTTTGGTTCTACATCTTCCGCGGTGGCAGCAGGGCCGAGCAATGCCTCCTCGTCCTGCTCTGCTTGTTCTGGTGCGCCCTCGTCTTCGCCAACACGACGGCGCTGTCGGTCGGCGAACTGCAGGCCAACGTCTTCTTCACCAGCTGGATCGGCATCGTGGCCAGCGCCGTCAATTACGGCACGTGGCGCACATCGGCCGGCAAGTCATCCATCGCCGAGCAGATCGTCCTGCACCACCGCGAGACGACCTTCAACTGGATGTGGCTCCTCGCCTTCACATTCTTCTTCGCTCTCGCATCCACCGACATTTTCTACTACCGCGATGAGCTCGTCCTGCAGAACCGCGGACGTGAGGTCGATCTCAGCCGCGAGGAATGGGTCTACGTCCTCTGCATCATCTGGTCCCTCGTCGCCGTCTGCATCGTGGCGCTGCTGCTCAATCACTACGCCACATCCTCCATCCGCCTGTGCTCCTTCGTCATCGGATGGCGTCACGTCGAGGGCGTCGTCATATTCATCATGATGGGCGCCTACTACTTCCTCATCTTTGCCAACACGGGCGTCAGCGGCGTCTTCAACGGCATTCAGAATTCATACTTCGCCGTGTGGGCGTCCTTCTTCAACAGCGTCTTCACGTTCGGAACGTGGCTGCGCGAAAACAAGGACATCGTCGTCTATCTGCAACCGGGTCGTCAGCTGCCGCAGACCACGTCGGATACGTCGTCGCAGCGGTGATGCGGGGCGCAAGTGGGTGTTTACGCTGCGGGGGCAGATAGATGGCACTGCAACTGGACGTGGCGAGGTGACGTGTCATGGGCCTCCGCACTTGTTGCGTCTGCTCGATGGATGGCATCCACCTCAAGCTGCGAACGCGGTGGGGATGCCCAAAAGAGAGCATTGCCATCAACAAGACCAGCCTCGTCCTCTCGTGAATGGTGCTTGGCAGGTTCTGGATTTGATAGGGCATGCCGATCTACGTTGAAACCGCGCAGGTTAGACACGAGCAGAGGCATGCGTGTACTACCTATTCTGACGGAGAACACCGTAGAAGGTGAAGAGAAATACATGAAAACACAGACTGAAGGCTTGTACAATATAACACGATAGTCTCATTACTATCCGCCACACTCTGGCCTCTCTCGCTCTCTTCGGTTGCCAGAGGTGGCGAAGACCAGGAATACTTGTCATGGCGGTTTCATGCCACTCTGTTGTGTACGCAGTCACCTGCGATACTATGCAGTTTGGCTTGCCAATCATACTATACCATGCCATACCAGACTCGACTCATGTTCAAGGTCACCCAAATACCTCTCAGCGGTACCCTTTCCAGCATGTGAATGATCCATCTATTCAGATTATCTCTCTCTCCTCTCCTTTCCTCCAATGCCACCTCTCACTCCCCGTTGAGACTGTTGAGGCTGTTGAGAAGATTGCGAACAGCCCAGGCGCCACTGCTTCAGGACATGATCCATTCAATCTGCTTCTCGAGTTCCTTCTTGTTGAATGACAAAGGCTTGCAGATGAAGGCATCGGCACCCACGGCAGAAAACTCGGTGCCAACGTCGTTTGCTGACAGCCCGCAGATTCTGCTCTTTACTCCCCGTTTCCTCAATTCCTCCACCGTCTCTGTACCGAGCATCCTCTTCTCTGTCGTTGACATGTACTGGTCCATGAAGATCAAGTCAAACGATTTGCCGCTGTCACCTTGTGTTGAAACCATATCTATCGCGGTTTCGCCGTCGGGTGCTTCCTTCACGGACCAGTTCGGGAATGCCCTCTTGATGCATCGTCCGAACAGCTTGCGCAGCACTTTATCATCGTCGACAAATAGGACAGATAGGACCTCAGGAAGTCGCTTGTCTTGTGCTTCGGACATGCTCGGCAAATCAGCATTCGCGGTTGTTGTCGTTGTCGTTGTCGCCGGCGTTGCTGCCGCAGTGACTGCAGCAGCTGTCGGTGCTGGAGGTACTGATGCTATCATTGTGCTAGAATCAGGATTGTTGTGTGGTTTGCCATTGGATTTCCTCGTTGGTGCCGTTGGTGCTGTTGGCGTTGTGGTCTTGCCAGTTCCTGTCGCTTCAGATGTATGAGTATGTCCATCCGATGGACTGCCCTTGCTCTTGTCCCCCATGCCGCTGCTGTCACTGTTGTTGTTGTTGGTGGTGGTGGTGGTGGCGGCGGTGGTGTCGGCATTGTTTTCTACCTCTGTCAGTGGCTGTAACTCCACAGGGAATAATGGCAGCGGCGGCGGTGGTAGTGATGCCGGCGGTAGTGTCATCGTCTCTTGGTTGGAAGCACTGGCCCGAGCGTCTGGTGAACGTGACGAGAAAGGACTCAGAGGCAAAGGATTGCCCAGCAACGTCGATTGGACCAATTCCGTTGATGACAAGGATTTCCGCGGTGATGGAAATGTGGCTGGGGTGGCTTTGGCATCAACACCTATCGCCTGATCAGCGTGATCGGACTGAATGCTGGCGGTGTCTCTGTTGTTTGAGCCATTGCTTCCGCTTTCATCACCTGCAGCACTTGCAGCACTGGTGCCACCGACACGATTGTCGATATTGTCGGCATTGTCGACACGGGCGGTACTGATGCGATTGTCAACGGCAAAAGCAGATTGGACAGCCATCCTGCGTTCTCTCGCCTTCTTGAATCTGTCGTCGCCGTCGTCGTCTGTTGGCGAAGATACGAGTGGATCGCCACTGTCGATTTGATCGTTAGCAGAGGATAGTGCGGGAGCGGAAAGTCGTCTCGTTCGGGCCGCAGAGTTGCTGGGTGCCACATCTTCTGCTATCGATGATATGCTCGGAGAGCTGCTCCGATGCAACTGCTGTTGTCCATGAATATGCATACTGCCGGCCTCCAGTACGTCACATGTGCTGGCTGATGTCAGCACTATCGAATGTCGGTCAGCATCGCTGTATGAATCTTGCCCGGTACTCTTTCTACTTGAATCGAGGGAGCCTTTGTCAGACATGTTGTACTTCCAGTTGCCTCGCTCGCCTGTCCGTTGATTGCTTCCAACTGTTTTCGTGGAGATGGCGGCGGTGGTTGCTGTGGCCGTCGTGGTTGGCTTGGATTGGTGAATAGGAACACAACCAATATCTTCACCCTCTTCTGTTTCTGTACTTGGTGTGCTTTGAGAAACGGCACTGCCACCGGGATCAACACTTCCATTCTCACCATGGCGACTACCGTGACGACTACCGTGGCCGCCGCCGACCACCCCCAGCTGCATGCTATTGGTACTTCTGTCGTGCAACGGCGCTGACGGCGTCTCCCTCAAATCGATGACGAAACGGGTGCCCGGCTGGCCTGGGATGCCGCTGTCGTACGATTCGTCCAACCAGATGTCACCTCCCATGATATCAATCAGGTTCTTGCATAGACACAAGCCAATCCCGGCCCCTTGTGTCGCAACATCCAGATTCTCCTTGAACTTCGAAAACAAATGCTGGCGATCCTCGATCGGAATTCCAGGACCTGAATCCTCCACGTAGATCTTCACTGAACGACCCGACCTCCCTCTCCCGTCCATCGTGCTGTTCATGTTCACGTTCATGTTCATGTTGTCGATGTCGTTGAATCTGGTGGTGCCAATGGTTCCACCACCATGACCACTACCACCATCCACACCATCCACACCATCCGCACCATCAACCCCTTCGACCTCCGCCCTTAGACGCAGAAACCCGCTCTTCACAAATTTCGATGCATTCCGTCCGAGATTCAATAGCACCTGCTTCAAACGCAAGCCGTCCGTACTCACTCGCAAGTGTCGAGGGCAACATTCCACAATCAGTTCGAAGCCCGCATCACGACGATACAAGATCGATGCCACCGGCTTCAGCACTTCATCGAACACAGCCGTCTGCCGTTTGCGTATGCGAATCTGCCGATCCGTCGCGCGATGCAGATCCAGCAGATTCCTCAGCAGCTCGTTCACAAACGTCAACGATGAATTGATGATCTGCACATCCTCTCGTACGAGCTGTTTCGACTCATCGTCCGACAACGGTCGGCTCTCGTTCACAGCCGAATCCACGAAGCTACAGGCGCTCAAGGCTGCCGATAAGGGATTACGGACCTCGTGTGCGATGTACTCGTTGAGGTCACGTTCGGCCGCTGCTGCCTTCTGCGCATTCTCGATGGCTTTGGAGGCGATCAGCTGCTGTCGCTTCTGCACGCAGAAGTCGTATGCCAAGAATACCATCGCTGCCACTGCAAAGATGCTGGCAACGAGACATGTGTAGAAGATGGGCTCATCCGTTTTGTAGACATCGAACGTGTCTTTGGTGGGGTAGATTCGGATGGTGTACGTGTTGAAGTCTTCGTCGATGGGGAGAGTGGTGTATGCTTGCGTTTCGGCCTTTGGTCGTGCGTTAGGTCTGTCGTCCTTACCGAGCTGTGATGTGACGACCATATCGTGGAATATGTAGTCGAGCCTATCGATGGCCCCGGGATCAAACTCGCCGATGAATCGCGCCTGATCACCATCGACTCTGTAGGCGAGTGTTTGGTTGAACTTGTTTTCCAGGACGCAGATGTACCCTTTGGCGTTGGATGGTAGAATATCAGTGAACAACAGCCTCCAATACAAGGCGATTGACAAGACCCCGATCAAGTTGCCAGTACCGTAGTCGTCAAAGACAGGATACGACATCGTGGTAGCTGGATCTCCGGCATAGGCTTCATCGTCGTGACGAAACTGCGTTATCAGTCCAGATTGCTTCGGAAGATTGGCACCTTGTAGGATTGGAATCATCGAACGATGTAGCAGAACGCCTCGCTTCTTCTGATTGAAGAGGTAAGGGAGGATACCAGCTCGGATAGGGGCCGAAGCGCCGTCGTTATTCAATCCAGCCTGTTGCCTGCCACTGACGGGGGCTCGTTGCCATACAGGGAGATATGGGCCTGTTCCGGTTTCTTTGGCAGCCCCACCATTTCGATACGACCAGATCTTCGGATGGTAAAACGTTCCGTCTATGACGGTGTTGTTGACAACGGTCATGTTCTCGAGTGGGGGATTGACGTAGACATCGTCGTTGTAGCCTTCGTACTTTGCCAGTTCTTTAGCTCCTTCTTCCGCATCCAGGTAACCCAGTTCAATGTCCTGCTTCGTGCGAAAGAAGGCATCCAACTTGTAGTCTCGATTAGCCTGGAATCTGTTTTCGTATGCGTACTTTTCCCATCGTTCCCGCTGCTCCTCCTTCACCAATGGCAGCCAGTCGATCAGCGGCGATTCTGTGGAGATGCGGGTATTGGCAGCAGCCATGACAAAGCCAGGCAACGTGACAAACGGGAACTCCGAGTTCGTTTCCTGCGCAAAGACAGTGATGTAGGTGGACAGAGCATTGATGGCATTGAGCTTGGTGTCCGTCGAAGCACGGAAGCTGCTGACCAGCTTGTCAGCGTTGGCCTTGAACTGGAATCGGAACTCATCTTCCTCCTTGCCTTCCGCGTACTCCTTGACAAGAAGCAGGCTGATGATGCAGGCTGCCGTCAACCAGACGATGATGACTGTCCATCTCAGGATGGCCACAGACCTGGCTTCGAACGAGTTGCGTGAGATGCCAGCCGCGTCGAGGATATGCTGTTGCATCTTCGTGGCATGCGACGTGGCATGCGAGTAGTGATCTCCTTGCAATTCGAACGATCTGCGAAACCGACCCGACTTGCGACGGCAGCTCGGTTGCTGGTCCCGGAGATGGCTTGACAAGCTGGATGCCTGTCTTTCGAAGCCGCCGCTCCTGACCTGGCGGTTGTTGTTCCTGTTGTAGCTGAAGAAGTCCATCAAGGAAACGTGAGAGATCAGCGTCTGGCGTCGCGTGTGGCTGTTGATCTCGGGCTGAATTTGACCGTAGGCATCCACAGACCCCACCATGTCGACGAGGTCGGCTTGCTGGCCCTCCGCATTGTGCCTTGGTTGGCGTCCGAACATCCCGTTGCCCTTCTTGCGGTTCCTTCTGCTGCTGTTCTGCCGCCCCAGGCCACGAACAGGGTTGTGGCGTTTGCCGCCATGATTGTGATCCTGCCTCTGCCTCTGCCCCCTATCAAAGACTCTGCCGACCCACGAAGCGCCCCCGTCGCTTTGGATGTCGTTGATGTCGCTCATTTCGTCGCCATCGTGGATGTCGCTGAGGGTGAGGTTGGCAGCCGGCTGCGCTTTGCCCATCTCCAGATCATCGCCGTTGCCAGCAGCTCCGTTGTCAGGGTTGGTGCTGTCTTTGCGAGTATGCATGGTGAGACTGGCCTTCCTCCTTCGATCTTACTCTCTGGAATACTCTAGTACTCGTGTCGTGTATAGGGATATGTACGAGTACGGTATGCTGCGGTATGGGAATCTTCGGATGGAAGAGAGGGAAATAATGCTCGATTCTACTTCAAGAGTACTCTGCTCTGCTCTGCTCAGCTCTTGATTGCTGCGGTTGTGGCTCTCTTGCTCCTTGCTGTTCGCAATCTTCCGCAACCAGTTCGGTGAGATGTTGTGGCACTGATGTTGCTCTTGCTGTTCCTTTCCACTGTGCATTGGCGCACGGCTGTGCTGCTGCTTCTACCGAGGCCTTACACCACCACCAGAGCACCCGTTGTGACTCTGGGCCGTCGCGATTGTTGTTGCGATGGTGCACAAAGGACCGTCCACAGAAGCACTCGCGGGTTGTGCCTCATAGTACCTGTTTGGACCCACCACATCTGCACAGCGAAGGGTTTCGATCGTGTGCGTTCGTGGTGTTTGAGGTTTTGCTATTCTTCCTGTGCCTTTTTGACAGAGATGTTGTTGAGACTTTCCGCGTTTGTCACGACAGATCAAAGAATGTGATTATGCTCAAGGGCCCGATTCCATTTATTGACATGTTCTTGACTTGGCGCACAAATCGCAACACTTCAACATACAAATCGTGAGACGAACAGAACGAAGCAGCGGTAAATCGACTTGGAAGTATTTAATGGCAGAAGAGAGCAGTGCGAGAAATGCACGGAAGTTAGGTTCCAAACATCAAGCCATGCAAACGAGAGAAGTAGCCTCGCCCAGCTGGCTTCGAGTTGATTGGGTGGCATTGAGGACCGAGGCGCAGACCTTGTTCACCACGAATAATAATAATAACTCAAGGATTACATTAGAAATGTGCTCTGTAGGCTTTATCCTCGCCTCCACCGGCCCCGTAAGGCCAAGCTTCGAACGAGCCGTCGGACACCTCAACCTGTCAGGCCGAGCCAACTACTCATGAGCTGCCTCTCGTTCTGCATGGTGCGCGCCCGTCTCCGGGCAGACACTCTTGCATGAACCGCCGTCACGTCAAGTATCCATTGCCGCATCTGCGACTCCGCTGCGTATTCCATCTGGTGCCCCTCACGAAGGAGCACCACCTCTGCCTCTGTCATGTCCTGGCTGACACCACCAGTCAACCTCCGCACCTGCCTCCGAAGATCCGCAAGCGATGGGTGTTGATCTGCGTCGTGTACCTTCGCATTGCGCGCCAACCAGACTCCCCATGGCACTTTCCAAACCCAACGCACCACCTCCTTCATCCACGCCAAATCGTCATGATATCGACACGCATGATTCTTCATCCACTGGGCTTGTTGTCGTCGCCAATCCTTGTGGAAGAATCCCAGCATCAACGGATACCACCCGATGCCTTTTTGGATGCCTGCCACCTCTTGACGCCGTCGCCAACGGACCAGCCCAACGCGCATGTTCGCCACTAGCCTTGGTGCCGTACCAATGACCTGCATTCTGTCAAGCAGCTCCTGGGTCACCTGACTCCACTCAGCCTCATGTTCACCGCATCTCAGGACATGTTGTGTGGTTTCCTCAGACCCGCAAAAGTTACACTTCGCGCTGTCCTGCTGTCCCATTTGCTTCATCTTGCGACCCACGCCAACAAACCCGGACGACCACTTGGTCACAAACTTCGTCACTTCCCGGTTTTTCTTCGCGGCTCTCGAGCCTTGGTAGCCCTCCCAGTCAACTTCCCGAGCGACACCCATGCTCCAGCCAAACTTCTTGGCCCAATACGCCAAAGTCGCCGTGGACTGCAGAGTCTTGTATATCTCTGACTGCCCAACGTGCGAAAAGTGCTCCCCGCTGATCTCAAGCGTCCACCGTTGTGTCGCCGATTTCCAGCGTCGAACCCTCCTTCGAGAGGCTGTTACCTCCCAGAATGCCTTGGCTCGCTTGTCGCATTCGACGTTCAGCCTCTCAAGCATGGACAAGGTCTTACCCGTATCGTCTTGATGACCGCGCACCCACTCCCATTTCAGATTGGCACGAATTCTCTTTCTCAGCCGATGGATCTCCACAAGAATATCCCAGTCCTTTTTACTGGGCCGCACAAAGCCTTCCTGGGCCTGGCGGAGCGCTTGCAACCCATCAAGGGCTATGGTAACCGAACACCCTTCGTCGAGGCCTGGGATCATATCCAGCATCTCGAGGGACGCCCACACTCCTGCGAGTTCTCTTCTGTACGAACTGTGAACCGATGCTGGCCCTGGGACAAAAGTGTTGCACGCCACGTGTTGCTGTGTGACCTCGTTGAACATAATAGAGCACGAGGTCCCACGAGCCGCCTTGAACGACCCATCACTCACCAGCAGCAGGGTGTGGTTGCGTGCTGCCGTCAGCAGTCGATCCCATGTGGCATCACCCCCGAGATCTTCAACCGGATCGTATGGTATCGCGGGTTCGTCAGGCTCACGTTCCAAGCCAATTCGCCCATCCCATGTGATCCCTCGTTCGGTAACCGCCACCACCACTCGATTCACTCGATCCGGGAGCTCCGGTGTCGTCCCTCGCTGTCTGTAAGACTTCAGCCGCCTGCTGCGTTGCCGTACCGGCACAAACACTCGTATTGGATCGGTATGAGAATCAAAGATCTCATTCGTCAACGCCGACCTCCACCACTGCCACGTCCCGTCGTTCTCGTACCACCAGCCAAGAGTCGTCAGAAGCAGTCGTCCGCGGTAGCACAGACTCTTGCACCACCTTCTCCATTCCTTCCACCACCCACTAGGCAGATCATCCGGTCGGTTGGCCCACTGACTCCCTTGAGTTGGCGCACTCACGCCTTCCAACACCTCTGACGCCAATGACACTCCCGACGCTTCCACGATATCCGACATTCTGGCAACCCCCAGCTTCATCCGGCACATGTTCAAGTGGTAGAGCTCAGCACCTTTCTTCCCATCTCTAATCCACCGGTTCATCAGGAATTCATCTCCTTCGCGTTGTAAGGTGGGGGCCTCCGTGGTCTCAATGACATTCACACCTGTGTCGTGTAGTTGCCTCCACAGGCCTTTCACCCAACATGGGGTTACACATTGGTGCACTCTGTCGAACGGATACGAAAACAAGGAACCACCCACTCCCAACTCTGCCTTGACAGCTTGAATAGAGCATGTCAACATGCGGCCCGTCGGTGTATCCCCGTGCACTTCCTCAAACGCCAGCTGTATCTGCTGCACCAGTTGGCGGTGCACCGGATTGGGGACCCCGAGTCCTCCGAGCGAGATTGGGGCGTAGACCAGGTCTCTGGGGAATGTTCTGGAGCATCCCATCTGCGGCAGTGCCGCCAGCAACGCCGGTGCCATAATCCTTCGCCATTGGGCCTCCGTGAGCTGAGTTATCCCCATCACATATTCGATTGACTTGATGAACCGAAGCACGAGAGCACACCGCGCGTCCTCCTGGGAAAGTTGGGATCGCCTCATTTTACCGGCAAAATCTTCCGCCTTCTTTCGGAGCACTTGAATCTGCTGCTCCTCGCTCTCATCGAATGACAGGAACACTCCGAGTGTGAACAATGGCTGCTCCAGGGGTCGGCGCGGAATGTCTCGGCGCTCCCCGTCCCCGTCCTTGATGGCTATCCCCTCGCTCTCCGTCCCATCCTTCCATCGCCACTGACCGTTTTCAAATTGGGGAAACATAGACCACTACGCTGATTTCTCTGGGACAATTGCTCCTCCTGTAACTCGTAGCAGCTCGCTCCAGTCATGCATCATTTCTGCAAAGTTCTCTGCCGTCGCCATCGCGCCTCGACCCAGCATGACCAGATCGGTGTCATCCACAAACGCAGACCCCAGAATATCGAAGGACCCTTCGCTACTTGGGTAAGCGATGGTCTGTTTGTGGCCCCTCTTCTACATGGCTTTGAACATTACCGAGCTGATGACTGCCCAAATCGCGGGTCCTGCACCATTCCCTTGTCCTATGCCATGCATGCAACAGTCGATTCCACTGCTGTAAGACCGCTTCGAAACTCCGTAGGCCGTGCTAATGCGATGCTCGGCATCTCGAAGTGTACGGAACATGCATCTTGTTGCTGACGGGTTGGCTCCTGCTGCAATCATTACGGTCGCCGCAAAATTGGGAACTATGCGGTCGTAGCACGACTTCGCATCGTTGGAGAAAACCAGATGGGCACCTTCTTTTGTTTGCCAATGTCAATGCTCACTCTCTTGTTGAGTGCAGCGCTGATGGCCGATCGACCCTTCCTGCTCCCAAACTGAAACTCGGACAACCACCCGCGCTCTTCTGCGGTGGCCATCATTTGTCTTCCCAGCCTCTTGTTGTTGAGGTTGAATTGAGCATCCATCAGTTGTATGGTTCTCATCTTCTCAATGTTAAACACTTGCGCCTTTTTCAGGATCTCCACATCCGTGACACGTTGCCACTCTGCCGGTGAATGGCCTGTTTGATACGGTATTTCACGCATAGCCATGTCCACCTCCGCAAGAGTCTCATCCCATACCGCCGACTTGTAGTGCCCAAAGTGTGGATTACTTGGCTCGGAGTTGGTGAGCTCAGTTTGTTTTTTCCACGCCTTCACGTGTTCCTTGACTGTGAGCTCGTCCACGTCACCCTCCACTGGCTCAAGAGCCTGCATAAGGTCACGCCAGATAGGATTATCGTACGTTGTGGTGCTCCCGTCAACCTGGAGCAAATCGGCCGCTGTACCAGGGTTCCAGATCTTGTCCATCACCTGCCTCCCCCGACCTGACATGCAGGGGGTATCGTGTGCTTGTGAGAACCGTCGTTTGTTCTCTACGATACATGCCTCCACAATATCACGTTGCTCCGTGCACTCGTGTACTGCTCCGTCCTCGTCAGTATAAAGGACCTTGGTGGTCATTGCCTTTCCTTTTCCAAACACTGCGCGAAGCCTGCCGGCCTGTTCCCGCTGCCGTTCTCGGTTCATGAGAGTTTTTATAGCAGTTTCATAGTCTTGCTCATGGCTGTCGTGTCGCAGTCTTGCCAGTTCAACAAGATGCTCTTGCCGAGCTCGTTGATGTTCCTTTTTGACGATGTAATAGGACTTGTACGCCTTCGACTGTTCGGTCATCGCTGTTTCCAACGATGTGGCCTCTTCACACCCTGACTGCTCCCTGACCCGTTTCCTTAGAGATGAGCTGATTTTCACCCCTTTCCAGTACTTGACTTCGATACACCAGTGTCGGACTTGGTTGCGGGCGTGCTGTACCTCTGGAGACCACGAGACTTCCCCCATAGTCAACTTCCTACTCCTCTTCTCTGCATGTCTTCGGATTTGGTTGACTTGGGTCATCAGGCCGTCATATTCTCTGCGCTGGGCCGCATTGAGCTCCCATCCTTGCGCCTTCGCCTTCGCAAGTAGTTTCATGGCCCTCTGATGGATTCGGTGTTTCCCGTATTCTTCGAGCACCGCATCATTGTACTTTTGTACCACCTTCGGGTTGCTGAGTACCAGCCTTCGGGGCTGTGAAGATTTCACTCGCTGCACTCCAGCTCCCAAAACCTGATCAAAACTCAAGTCGATCCAAATCGCTCAATGATCCGATGGAATGGCATCTCCAAACGCTGTATATCCAGCTCTGACCAAGTCAAGTCCTTCAGACACAAAAATTGCATCAATAGGAGTGTCTGTCAGGTTCCGCTGTTGGGTGGATCGGCGTGACTGCACTCCAGTGTGTTCGGCCACCGAATTCTTGAGTCCCACCGCGCGTAGCGCCTGTGCTGTCTGTCCTTGGTCGACGTCCTCGTTTAGGTCTACACCTATCACAATCGAATCCCCGTCTCCTTTCCACCTTCGCACTAGTTCTTGTAGGTCATGAATCCATGCCTCGTGGGGATCCACTTGTCGCCCCTGCGTACTCAGCACTCGCACCTGCTGGCTCCACACGGTGGTGTCACCTGCGGTGGATTTGCACGGTCTATATGCTGCCACCACTCTCACAGTCTTGTGCCTTTTTCCTTCGATCTTGCACCAGGACCATCTCCCCATGCCACTCTCATCAACTCCGTACTGAAAGGTTCTTGCCGCCATCTGCTCTGTGAGAACAACGCCTGTCCCTCCGTACAGCCTTGGTTCGCGCCCTTGCTCGTGGATGTTGTACGAGAATATATGCTTGGATCGTTTGACTTTACCGCGCACTCGTTCTTCCCATTGATCATGGGGACGCACGTGGTTCCATCTCAAGTTTGTCTCCGCCATCGCTAGCACATCGAGTTTCGACCGTCGGATGAAGTCTATGATTTCCTCATTCTTCTGTTGATATGCATATAGAGGGATCTGTGCCACGTTCTGAAATACGACTCTGACTTCATTATCCGTCTTCGAGTCCATCACATCGCCGCAAGCATCGTTTAGTCTACTTGCCTCCTCCTCTGCCGGGTTCCCGGCTTGGTTACTCATGTTATCGGTGTCTCAGCTCCTTCCGTTGCTGGCGTGTCGATGAGTTCTGCCTTTTGGCTCGCTGCACGGGTTACGTATCGGTGACGTTATCCCTCTTGCTGCTATTATTGCCTCTGGCTTTTGTTGTTATTGTTGTTGTTGTTGTTGTTGTTGTTGTTGTTGTTGTTGTTGTTGTTGTTGTTGTTGTTGTTGTTGTGATTATTATTGTTGTAATTCTTGTTGTTGTTGTGATTATTATTGTTGTAATTCTTGTTGTTGTTGTGATTATTATTGTTGTAATTCTTGTTGTTGTAGTTCTTGTTGCTGTTGTAATTCTTGTTGTTGTAGTTCTTGTTGCTGTTGTCCTTTTTGTAGTCTCCTGTTATTGTTACCGTCTCCGTTCTCTGTTCTCTTGGGCCCTTTCTCCCGCTTTTTTTTTGTTGCTCGCCGGTATTGTTGATTTGGCTTTGGCACTCGCCGCCCCTTACGGCTGGACTTGGTGAGATGTCTCTCTCTCCCGTCTCGTCTCTATCCACCTTTCGTCCGGATTCCTGTTCTCTTGCCCGAATCCCCTTGGATCGACACCTGTTGCGCGTAACTGATCCACTGGCGACGCTGGCAATTACGCCTGCACTGTGGCACCATCGCCACTGTCGGATTTCTCGGAACTGGTGTCCATATTGTCGATCGATTCGTCGACGGGTGGATCTTTTGTGTCCATCCCTTTGCTGCTTGAGCTATCCTCGTCCTCCTCGTCTTCCTCATCCGCCAGACCCTCCATTATGGTTTCCGGGTGATCCACGTCGTAGTCAGCTTTGGCCCTTGGATCAGATGCAAACGTGCCTGGGTTGTCCGCCTTATTGGACGCTGCACTCGCAATTGCATGTGCCACATGGCTCGCCTGCTGTGCTGGAGAGGCAGTGGCGAACGTTCCCACGGTGTAGTTGTCCCCGTTCTGTGATTTTGGATTGGCGGTCAATTCCACTTCGAACTGCAGCAATGGAACGGGCTTCATGTTTCCTTGATCGTCCACATACCCTTCCCACCCCATCTCCGCCGGTGTCATGCCCATTGCCTCATGTTCATCGAGGTTCAAGAATCTTGGCCCGGCTTGCACCATCTGCCCCATCTCTTGCTCTTCTCTGCTCAACACTAGGCCAGACTCCCAATCGACATCGTAGTGTTCGTTCTGTGCCCAAGCATGCGGTGTAAACCACCCTTGGCATCTGTGGTCAAGCTTTTTAAAGCAAAAGAAGGGAAGCTTCGAGATCAGTTCGTGTGCCTCGACCCTCCTTTTTGGGTGAAATACGAAGTGCGTCTGAGTCCAGTCACTGCGATCTGTGTCGACCAAAACGAAGAGGGAATAGTCTGGGTCTTCGAACGACCTGAGATTCATGACCACCTCTCGAAGCGTGAGTCTCCAGATGGGGATCTCCACATCCAGCTGCAGGATGGAATGCACTCCCTGAACCTTCATCACCTTCTCAAACTCCCTTTGGTGGGCCGCCATTTTACTCAAATTCGCGAGTTCCGACGGGGGATGCTCGAACCTGTTGTCCAAAGCGTCTGGCATGAACCTCATTTGCTTCCCGAGTATGCGGATCGTGTCAGAGCGGTTGTTAAAAAGCTCTTTCATGGCCACTCTGCACATGTGGGTTTTCGACTGCCCACTCATCACATGCGTGGCTCTGGGGCGGTTTCTGAAGTCGCTGGTATCCTTCGGACGATTCCTCTTGCTAACCAGCTGAATTTCCTTCATTCGCAGCTGGACGGCGAACTTGCCTTTCACAATCTCCGTCTCGTTGATGGCTTCCGCCAGGTCATTGTTGTTGGTAGTACTGTGACTACCAAACAACCAACCGGCTGTCACGATGTTGTGTTCTTGAATGTCTGACTTGGAGAACGCAATTGCGGATGACCGGAGCATTCCGTCGTCTTCGAACACTTCCGCGTCTGCCTTGTGAGCAACCCAGATCCTCGTGTAGGTATTGAATCCTGTGCGTGCGTACAGACTCTCGACGAACTGTTTGATAGTCTCTCGAGAGGTCCACGGTACATCCGATGCAGTCCATGGTTTCATGTCCTTACTTCTTCGCCACGCCACAATCTGGGCCTTTGAATCAGCCCGGAATATGAATGATCTCACTTCGTTGAGGCTCGCGATCACCTGGTTGATCAGCGGATCGTTGGATTCTCTCGCCATGGGCAGGCGCACGTCAAAGAAGGTTTTGTTGAAATCGCTCAGAACGTCGTTCACGCTGGGTAGCTCAGCCTGACGAGCTGACTTCCTTGGGAAAGCCACCACCTTGCGCTTTGGTTTGCGTTGCTTTTTCTTCTTCTTCGGGTTAGGGGACGTAGTGGTCTCCTCTTCGTCTTCAAACTCGATCCCTTTGGACCGCATGAGTACGATTCGTGCCACTATCCATGCTGAAGTCTCGTGCGTGGCTCTGATCCGCCCTGCATCCCACATGTTGGGGAATATGTCGGGGGTGGCTACCAATCGGATCATGAGCTCCACCAGGTTGATGTTCTGGTCTGGCTGCAGCTTGTTGTCGTAAGCGTTTTGGAACACTTCCGTCCATTCCTCCAGCGTTTTCCCCACGTCCTCATTTTCGGAGTTCGCTTTGGTGTGCGCAATGGTCTCATCGAGAGCACCTTCTGCCCCTGTGGCGGTTGTGAAGGGTTCTGCATCCCGTGTCAGCAAATTACGCTCCCGAAGGATGTCACCCCACGATTTCTCATGGTTGTGACTCCAAATCCAACAGCCGTCATCCGTTGCGGTAATGGTTTTCGCCGCCTTCTTCCGTGCGGCTTCCCTGGACTGTTTCCGGCCCCCTCCTCCACGCCCTCCGCCGCCGTTACCACCATTGTGTCGCCCTCCTCTTCCTGCTCGTCCCGGTGCCCTTTGCTGGGTACGGGGTTGCCTTGGGCCGGCTCTGCCGGAGCCGTTTGCTGCGTCTGTGCGCGTCATTGTCGAAGTTTTTGTTCTGGTAGTGTTTGTACACGTTCTACGTAAGTTTTTTAGTACTGGTCCTACATACGTCTTCTCGGTGGAAGGGTCACGCGGACTATGTTCACCACGAATATGAAGTGCAGTACAATAGGACAGTAGCAGTAAGTCGAGAAGCTTCCGCTTGTGAGTCCGCTGGCCATGTGACAATTGTCTTCTGACAATCGGGAACTTGAAGAAACAGTGCATCGTTGACTGTTGCAGCTCTGTGCTGACTCAATTGAATATGATGCTGATTAATTCGATTTGAGACAACAGTTTGTCGGGATCTGCTCAGTTGATTAATCAAAGATTGCACGCTGAAGCTATTGCAGCTAGGATTGATGGGGTCCGATTGCCATTCTGATTCCATCCGACTGATTGAGTATTGCCAGATCTCTCGAGATGAAGCCAGCAGTGCCAAGGTATGGAATTCTTCAAAATGAAATCATACCCACGTGCAATATGACGCAAGTGGTTGCAAGCTCATTGTGATTTCTTGGCTGAAGCACATGTGGTGATCGGGATGCAGCACACAGATACTTCAAGTAGTACTGATCAGACGATCAACGGGAGAATGCTGGAATGATGCGAATTCCTGAGAAGAATGTGCACAAGAGTTTGTTGTTGACACGATTGGGATACATGTAGTGTGTCCCTCATTGTCTTGTCTGATACTGGATGTCTTCCAGAAAATGGATTCGCTGTTTCAGGTGTTGTCAGAATTCGTTGTTCACACTTGAAACTCAATGACGTCATCGAATGTGCATTTCGCAGAATCAAGCAGTCGATTGTATCAACTAGTTCGTGTTCTCAACATTGAGTCCTGTTGGTCACGACTTGTATTACTCGTGTTTCATTGCATTTATCGCATTTGAGAGAAAACGTAGATACTTCCTCGAACCCCTCCTGAAAGCTACCACCGTCGTCTTGCTGTCCTCATTACTATGCCACGCTCTGGCCTCTCTCGCTCTGCTATATTCGGTTGACAGAGGTGGCGAAGACAAGGAATCCTTGTCATGGCGGTTTCATGCCACTCTGTTGTGTACGTAGTCAGTTCAGTTCTTCCACCTGCGATACTATGCAGTTTGGCTTGCCTATCATACCATGCCATGCCATACCAGACTCGACTCATGTTCAAGGTCACCCAAATACCTCCCAACGGTGCCCTTTCCAGCATGTGAATGATCCATCTATTCAGATTATCCCTCTCTCCTCTCCCCTCCTCTCCTTTCCTCCAATGCCACCTCTCGCTCCCCGTTGAGACTGTTGAGGCTGTTGAGAAGATTGCGAACAGCCCAGGCGCCACTGCTTCAGGACATGATCCATTCAATCTGCTTCTCGAGTTCCTTCTTGTTGAATGACAAAGGCTTGCAGATGAAGGCATCGGCACCCACGGCAGAAAACTCGGTGCCAACGTCGTTTGCTGACAGCCCGCAGATTCTGCTCTTTACTCCCCGTTTCCTCAATTCCTCCACCGTCTCTGTACCGAGCATCCTCTTCTCTGTCGTTGACATGTACTGGTCCATGAAGATCAAGTCAAACGATTTGCCGCTGTCACCTTGTGTTGAAACCATATCTATCGCGGTTTCGCCGTCGGGTGCTTCCTTCACGGACCAGTTCGGGAATGCCCTCTTGATGCATCGTCCGAACAGCTTGCGCAGCACTTTATCATCGTCGACAAATAGGACAGATAGGACCTCAGGAAGTCGCTTGTCTTGTGTTTCGGACATGCTCGGCAAATCAGCATTCGCGGTTGTTGTCGTTGTCGCTGTCGCCGGTGTTGCTGCCGCAGTGGCTACAGCAGCTGTCGGTGCTGGAGGTACTGATGCTATCATTGTGCTAGAATCAGGATTGCTGTGTGGTTTGCCACTGGATTTCCTCGTTGGTGCTGTTGGTGTTGTGGTCTTGCCAGTTCCTGTCGCTTCAGATGTACGAGTATGTCCATCCGATGGACTGCCCTTGCTCTTGTCCCCCATGCCGCTGCTGTTGTTGTTGTTGGTGGTGGTGGTGGTGGTGTCGGCATTGTTTTCTACCTCTGTCAGTGGCTGTAACTCCACAGGGAATAATGGCAGCGGCGGCGGTGGCAGTGGTAGTGATGCCGGCGGTAGTGTCATCGTCTCTTGGTTGGAAGCACTGGCCCGAGCGTCTGGTGAACGCGACGAGAAAGGACTCAGGGGCAAAGGATTGCCCAGCAACGTCGATTGGACCAATTCCGTTGATGACAAGGATTTCCGCGGTGATGGAAATGTGGCTGGGGTGGCTTTGGCATCAACACCTATCGCCCGATCAGCGTGATCGGACTGAATGCTGGCGGTGTCTCTGTTGTTTGAGCCATTGCTTTCGCTTTCATCACCTGCAGCACTTACAGCACTGGTGCCACCGACACGATTGTCGATATTGCCGGCATTGTCGATATTGTCGGCATTGTCGACACGGGCGGTGCTGATGCGATTGTCAACGGCAAAAGCAGATTGGACAGTCATCCTGCGTTCTCTCGCCTTCTTGAATCTGTCGTCGCCGTCGTCGTCTGTTGGCGAAGATACGAGTGGATCGCCACTGTCGATTTGATCGTTAGTAGAGAATGGTGCGGGAGCGGAAACTCGTCTCGTTCGGGCCGCAGAGTTGCTGGGTGCCACATCTTCTGCTATCGATGATATGCTTGGAGAGCTGCTCCGATGCAACTGCTGTTGTCCATGAATATGCATACTGCCGGCCTCCAGAATGCCACATGTGCTGGCTGATGTCAGCACTATCGAATGCCGGTCAGCATCGCTGTATGAATCTTGCCCGGCACTCGTTCTACTTGAATCGAGGCAGCCTTTGTCAGACATGTTGTACTTCCAGTTGCCTCGCTCGCCTGTCCGTTGGTTGCTTCCAACTGTTTTCGTGGAGATGGCGGCGGTGGTTGCTGTGGTCATCGTGGTCGTCGTGGTCGTCGTGGTTGGCTTGCATTGGTGAATAGGAACACAACCAATATCTTCACCCTCTTCTGTTTCTGTGCTTGGTGTGCTTTGAGAAACGGCACTGCCACCGGGATCAACACTTCCATTCTCGCCATGACGACTACCGTGACGACTACCGTGGCCGCCGCCGACCACCCCCAGCTGCATGCTATTGGTACTTCTGTCGTGCAACGGCGCTGACGGCGTCTCCCTCAAATCGATGACGAAACGGGTGCCCGGCTGGCCTGGGATGCCGCTGTCGTACGATTCGTCCAACCAGATGTCACCTCCCATGATATCAATCAGGTTCTTGCATAGACACAAGCCAATCCCGGCTCCTTGTGTCGCAACATCCAGAGTCTCCTTGAACTTCGAAAACAAATGCTGGCGATCCTCGATCGGAATTCCAGGACCTGAATCCTCCACGTAGATCTTCACTGAACGACCCGACTTCCCTCTCCCATCCATCGTGCTGTCCATGTTCATGTTCGCATTCACATTCACGTCCAGGTTCGTGTTCATGTTCATGTTGTCGATGTCGTTGAATCTGGTGGTGCCAATGGTTCCACCACCATGACCACTACCACCATCCACACCATCCACACCATCCGCACCATCAACCCCTTCGACCTCCGCCCTTAGACGCAGAAACCCGCTCTTCACAAATTTCGATGCATTCCGTCCGAGATTCAATAGCACCTGCTTCAAACGCAAGCCGTCCGTACTCACTCGCAAGTGTCGAGGGCAACATTCCACAATCAGTTCGAAGCCCGCATCACGACGATACAAGATCGATGCCACCGGCTTCAGCACTTCATCGAACACAGCCGTCTGCCGTTTGCGTATGCGAATCTGTCGATCCGTCGCGCGATGCAGATCCAGCAGATTCCTCAGCAGCTCGTTCACAAACGTCAACGATGAATTGATGATCTGCACATCCTCTCGCACGAGCTGCTTCGACTCATCATCCGACAACGGTCGGCTCTCGTTCACAGCCGAATCCACGAAGCTACAGGCGCTCAAGGCTGCCGATAAGGGATTACGGACCTCGTGTGCGATGTACTCGTTGAGGTCACGTTCGGCCGCTGCTGCCTTCTGCGCATTCTCGATGGCTTTGGAGGCGATCAGCTGCTGTCGCTTCTGCACGCAGAAGTCGTATGCCAAGAATACCATCGCTGCCACTGCAAAGATGCTGGCAACGAGACATGTGTAGAAGATGGGCTCATCCGTTTTGTAGACATCGAGCGTGTCTTTGGTGGGGTAGATTCGGATGGTGTACGTGTTGAAGTCTTCGTCGATGGGGAGAGTGGTGTATGCTTGCGTTTCGGCCTTTGGTCGTGCGTTAGGTCTGTCGTCCTTACCGAGCTGTGATGTGACGACCATATCGTGGAATATGTAGTCGAGCCTATCGATGGCCCCGGGATCAAACTCGCCGATGAATCGCGCCTGATCACCATCGACTCTGTAGGCAAGCGTTTGGTTGAAGTTGTTTTCCAGGACGCAGATGTACCCTTTGGCGTTAGATGGTAGAATATCAATGAACAACAGCCTCCAATATAAGACGATTGACAAGACCCCGATCAAGTTGCCAGTACCGTAGTCGTCAAAGACAGGATACGACATCGTGGCAACTGGATCTCCGGTATAGACGTCATCGTCGTGACGAAACTGCGATATGGGTGCAGTTTGGTTCGGAAGATTAGCACCTTGTAGGATTGGAATCACCGAACGATGTAGCAGAACGCCTCGTTTCTTCTGATTGAAGAGGTAAGGGAGGATACCAACTCGAGTAGGTGCTGTCGCAGCATCGACATTCAATACAGCCTGCCGCCTACTACTGACGGGGGCCCGTTGCCATAGAGGGAGAGATGGGCCTGTTCCGGTTTCTTTGGCAGCCCCACCATTTCGATACGCCCAAATCTTCGGATGGTAAAACGTTCCGTCTATGACAGTGTTGTTGACAACGGTCACGTTCTCGAGCGGGGGGTTGACGTAGACATCGTCATTGTAGCCTTCGTACTTTGCCAGTTCTTTAGCTCCTTCTTTCGCATCCAGGTATCCGAGCTCGATGTCCTGCTTCGTGCGAAAGAAGGCATCCAACTTGTAGTCTCGATTAGCCTGGAATCTGTTTTTGTATGCGTACTCTTCCCATCGTTCCCGCTGCTCCTCCTTCACCAATGGTAGCCAGTCGATCAGCGGTGATTCTGTGGAGATGCGGGTATTGGCAGCACCCATGACAAAGCCAGGCAACGTGACAAACGGGAACTCCGAGTTCGTTTCCTGAGCAAAGACAGTGATGTAGGTGGACAGAGCATTGATGGCATTGAGCTTGGTGTCCGTCGAAGCACGGAAGCTGCTGACCAGCTTGTCAGCGTTGGCCTTGAACTGGAATCGAAACTCATCTTCCTCCTTGCCTTCCGCGTACTCCTTGACAAGAAGCAGGCTGATGATGCAGGCTGCCGTCAGCCAGACGATGATGACTGTCCATCTCAGGATGGCCACGGACCTGGCTTCGAACGAGTTGCGTGAGATGCCAGCCGCGTCGAGGATATGCTGTTGCATCTTCGTGGCATGAGCCGTGGTTTGCGAGAAGTGATCTCCTTGCAATTCGAACGATCTGCGAAACCGATCCGACTTGCGACGGCAGCTCGGTTGCTGGTCCCGGAGATGGCTTGACAAGCTCGATGCCTGTCTTTCGAAGCCGCCGCTCCTGACCTGGCGGTTGTTGTTCCTGTTGTAGCTGAAGAAGTCCATCAAGGAAACGTGGGAGATCAGAGTCTGGCGTCGCGTGTGGCTGTTGATCTCGGGCTGGATTTGACCGTAGGCATCCACAGACTCCACCATGTCGACGAGGTCGGCTTGCTGGCCCTCCGCATTGTGCCTTGGTTGGCGTCCGAACATCCCGTTGCCCTTCTTGCGGTTCCTTCTGCTGCTGTTCTGCCGCCCCAGGCCACGAACAGGGTTGTGTCGCCTGCCGCCATGATTGTGGTCCTGCCTCTGCCCCCTATCAAAGACTCTGCCGACCCACGAAGCGCCCCCGTCGCTTTGGATGTCGTTGATGTCGCTCATTTCGTCGCCATCGTGAAAGTTGCTGAGGGTGAGGTTGGCAGCTGGCTGCGCTTTGCCCATCTCCAGATCATTGCCGTTGCCAGCGGCCCCGTTGTCAGGGTTGGTGCTGTCTTTGCGAGTATGCATGGTGAGACTGGCCTTCCTCCTTCGATCTTACTCTCTTGAATACTCTAGTACTCGTGTCGTGTATGGGGATATGTACGAGTATGTACAACCACGAGTCGATTCGCGTTCGAACCCCCGCTGCTATTTCTGACAGGAGCGTGGAGGAGTGTGAAGAAGTATGATATAGTATGGTATGGTATGGTATGGTATGGTATGGTATGGTATGGTATGGTATGGTATGGTATGGTATGGTATGGTATGGTATGGTATGGTATGGTATGGTATGGTATGGTATGGTATGGTATGGTATGGTATGGTATGGTATGGCGCGGTACTCCTCGCAGAGTTACGACATGCAAGGACGCTTGACTCCACTCTGTTGCTCTCTTCCGCTTTGCCCAGCTCCTGATTGTTGTGGTTGTTCCTCTGGCTGGTGCTGGTGTTGGTGCTGGTGCTGTTGTCCTTGCTGATCGCGGCCATCCACTTCGAGTTCTGGAGGTGGTGACCTTTCTGCTGTGATCGTTGCCGCGCATGTCGCTGTTGCTGCTTCCGTTCACCGCACATTGGTTCGCGGTTGCCGCTGCGATGGAGAGTGTCTGCTGCGCCTCCACATTGTTGCGGCAGCTGTCGTGGCGGCACAAAAAGGACCACCCACACAGCAAAGGGTTTTGATCGTACGTGTTCGTGTTGTTCGCAGTTTTTGCTGTTCTGCGGCTGTTCTTTCTGTGGTTTTTTGGCATTGACGTTGTTGGAAGGTTTCTTGTTTGTCATGATAGATATTCTCAAGAACATGAATACGCCCAATGCCCGCATTCCATTGATTGGCACGTTCTGTTTTGGCGGACAAGACATAAACGTTTAACTCACAATCATGGATTGAAGAGTACCTGTGACAGAATTAGCACTGAACGCAGTTTTGTTGCGGAGCAACGACGGGCCTGGCGCACAACGAGAAATCCGGTTCTGATCTTCTGGATCTGGCTTGCGCGAGTACCACAAGCCGTGTCTATCAGCCGGATACGATTGGCCACAGTTTCATCAACTTTGTCGGAATTGTCTATACTCGTGCCAACTCTAGTTTTCTCGCACTCAGAGTAATCAATGACGCTCTTTGCCGCATTCGAAAGCGAAGGCGGATACACACCTGCACAACCAACGAGCTGGAGGGGGTCCTTGTGGACACAGTGCAGAGCATCCAGTATCTGTCAAAGCGAGACGGCAGGCAACAGTTGGCACCGCGTCCGTCGAGCTGTGGGTGAAATGATTGGTGGGTGGTAAGTTCATACTGCTCTAGTTTGCGTTTGGGCAACAACGCCTCTGGGCTGATTAGTTTTGCCACAGAGAGCTTCAATCAGGAAGTATCGTGGTTGGAGTCTCAGGAGCTTCTCTCTCTCTCTCTCTGATCCCCCATCTCTGTCTCCCCACCCGTGCTAATATCTCTTGCGCATGCCTTCGTATCAGACAACAGAGGGACGCTGTCTCTACCTTCTACCTAATGCAGCTTTCACAATGATTGACAACTCACTATCATCCTCCCCATGCATCCTTTTGCATCCCTTCGAGCGGTGCCACCAAGAGCATATCCATCTTGCACGAGCTCTCTCGAGGGTGTGGCGAGCTTGTTCGGATGCTTGGAGGATGCTTACCAGGCCACAATGCAACGAACAACTTTCATCCAATCTGTTGCTTGGATGAACTGACAAGTGATGGCGACTGGTGGAAACTGCGTTGTGCCAGCAAAGTCCACACACGTGTCAGCAACGTCGGTAGAGGCAAAGCTCCTCAGGGATCATCAAAAGGCACGCATGAAGGCACAACATAGTCTTCGGGTGGGAGCAGAGAGAGATGCAACACAATCTCTGCAAGAAGAGTACAACACTGGTGCGGATCCTCGATCAACCGCGAACGGTTGGTGGAGAGACGAAGTATACACGAATGGAACTCCTGGTGTGTCTGACCAATCAAGATGCATCCTGATGACATGGGAAATGACCTTCAGAATGACCGAATAGTACTTCACAAGCTTCTTTCTCACTTCCGGTGGTCATTTCACGAAATAGATTCTTTTCGCACTCCTTTGCGTGAAGGAGTATCCAAAAAGGTTGTGCGTTTTGTTCCTCCGCGCGTCGCTGCCTCCTTGCCCACACAAGCGGAGGCCCGTGGTCGTGATAATCGCGTGTGGACAAACGACAACGGCAGGAAGGACCTGGAGGAAGAGAAGAAGGCGAAGAGAGAGGAGAGAGTGAAACGCAGAAGAGAGCGAGAACCGCGATCCGCCCGTGGAAGATCCCCCTGACCCAGAGAGGCGCCCACCAAAGAGCAGACTCCGGTTCCTTTCTTCCATCATCACCAAACAGAAAGACGTGCCTCCGGACAGCGATTACAGAAGTCACAACGATCATCAAGTGTCTCCGCTTCCGCATCACCGCAAAGTCGGCCAAACTCCACATCCAGCTTACCAAACTCGTAAAACCCATTCTGCCCATCCACCCATTCATCCATTCCATCCATCCTGCAGAAGTGGCAACAACGTCACCAAACCTCTCAGCGAGAACAATCCCAACAGCAAAAACAACCACACCAACAGCAACACCACCAAAATGACGACTTTGTACGAAAGCAGGCAATCGCTCGTGCTGAGCAAGCCGAAGATCGATGTGAGCCGCGTGGAGGCCATGCTGCTGGGTGCGGTCTGCGCGGATGCTGCCACCATGGGCACCAGCGGCATCGAGGATCCGGAGGAAATGAAGACCACTGTCGCAAGCGCGGAGGCACCGGAATTCAAGGACCCACCAGCTCCCAAGGGTTTCTCATCAGCGGATTTCCCAGGACACTACGAGAACGGCATGCTGTCGCCTTGGGGCGAGGAGCTTCTCTTCGTCACGGAGTACTCCGGAGAGCACCAGTGCGTCACAGCAGGGCACATGTCCGTGCGCATGAAGAAGTGGGCCGAGACCTTCGGCGGATACAAGGATGAGTCGATCAAAGAGTTCCTCAAGTGCATGATCGCGGGAGATAGATCCGTCGAGCTTTGCGGAGCCGATGACGAGCATGGTAAGGCAGTTTGAGTGGTGCTGAACGGTGTGCGAATGTTCTGCGGTGTTTGTGTGCTGTGGAGTGCTGTGGAGCGCTGTGCTATGCAGTGTTGCGTTTCGTCACGCCATGATGTTTTGAGTGGTATTGGAGATCATCTTGATACATGGTCCACTTGTATATATCTCAGTGTTTGAGTTGGAGCCGTGAGATGTGGAGGTATGGAGCTTGCTTGCATCGGCAGCGCTGTACCATGTGTATCTGCAATGTTGTTCTGCATTCCAGATTAGGTACTCTCTGCTCTAGCGCGTTCCAGTGTGCTTGTCTATTCATGCTGTGGGATGCTGTAGCTTATATTCCTCACCATACCAATCCTCATTCTCCAAACATGACAACAACGACGGCCGCAACACTGATTACAAACAAACCGTTGTCACAACGCCTGACTTTATCGTGACGATCCACACGTCATCGATGACCACCGCAAACTCGCATGCACACATTTTCGTCTCTGTGCCCTCAGCTCACTGCTACATGAAGGTCATCCCAGTCGTTTCCCTCTACGCTGGAGAGCTGGATATGCTGGACCGCGTCAAGGAGGCCATCATGGTCAACCAGACCAACCCAAAGGCCATCCACTTCGGACAGGCCGTTGCCACCTTGCTGGAGAATCTGCTGTTGGGTTCCAACCTCAAAACTGCTCTGGAGAAGGTCGTGGAATTCGCCATCACGGGCGGGCACGACGAAGTGATGGATGCCTGCCTACGCGCGCTCGGCGATGCCAAGTCCAAATCGGTGGAAGAAGTCGTGCAGGCCTTGGGCGAGGAGGGGCTGGGTGGACGTTCCAGCAAGCTCCCATCCGCGTTCACCGTCCCGCTCTACCTTCTGTACAAGGCCGTCGCCGATGCGGAGGAGACGACAGACGCGCAATACACCGATGCTATCCGGCAGAACATCCTTGCCGCCGGTGACACCTGCAGCCGTGCGATACTCCTCGGTGCTGCCTTGGCGGCAGCATCTGGGTCCGTCCCGGCCGACATTAAGGACAAGACCAGCTCGGATGTCGTTTCGCGAGTGCAGAAGGCGAGCAAGAGCATTATTTCCGTCTTGAATTAATCGAATACAATGTACTCGTCCATGTCTGATGTATTATATACGAGTAGTATTGGTAAAGCAGCGTACTCTATTCTCTCTCTCTCTCTAGAGTACTCTGCACTCGCTTGATCGCATCGAACGCCATCGGCGCAACGCGTCATCATCGGTACCAACACTTGTGCTTGCACTTGCACTGGTGCTTTTCTCGATTGTTGACAAGAGGAAGAAGTTGTTATTGAGTATAATATGATAGAATAGGAGTCGAAGTACCATGATGGAATGTTCTACTGCACGGGTATTCCACTGCACTCTACTACGAGTCCTTGTCTAATAGAATATTATACATGCTGGTACAAGTCGGATGCAGTTGTAACAGCACTAATATGGTGCCTTCTCGACATGTAATGCTGCATCGTGCTCTGCCATTCCCCGCAACGAAACGCCATATCTGCAAGCGATGAAATTTCAAATACCTGTGCGTACTCGTACACTACGACCCATCTGGCTGTTGGCACGCGAAGAGCGGCCACTGCGAGGACCGTCAGTCCAATCATTGATCCCTTCATTCCTCCACATCGGGCACCCCGCATCGCATGTTGGCCGGCACGGCGACGTCAATCTTTTTGGGATAGGACAATTTCAAATTCGCCATGATCTCCACGAATTCGTCCTTGGTCTTGGTGAGCCTGGGATTCGTGGTGCGCTCGGCTTCGATGGTGCTCGATGTGCGCGCCTTGTAATCGTGCGCCGGGTAGACGAGCGTCTGCAAGGGCAGCGCGTTGAGCAGTTGGGTATGGACGGAGTCGTACAGCGTCGAGGCGGAACCACCTTGGAAGTCGGTGCGGCCGCAGCCTTGGATGAGCAAGGCATCGCCCGTGAATACCATGCGCCGGTCGTCGGTGACGAAGCTGACGCAGCCGCCGGTGTGGCCAGGCGTGGCGCGCACCGCTATGTGGCGCGTGCCGAACTGGATGGTGTCGCCGTGCTCGACATGGACGTCGGCCTTGGCGCCGGAAGCCTTGGAGATGATGCTTTGCAAGCCAGGCAGTTTGGTTTTGAGGATTCCCGTGCCCGTGATGTGATCGGCATGCGCGTGGGTGTTGATGCCGTACTTGAGGTTGAGACTGGGGATGGCCTGGATGGCCTGCACATCACGATCGGCCTGGATGTCGACGGGATCGATGAGGATGGCATCCTTCGTGGATGGGTCCCAAATGAGGTAGGTGTAGGTGCTGGAATCGTCATCGAAGAGCTGCTGGAAACCGAGCGGTTCCAGCGTCGCATCGATTTCCTGTGGGTCGCCAGATGCTGACATTGTTCTTCGTTGTGCTTGCTGCTGCTGCTGCTGTCGTTGTTGTTGTTTGGATGTGTCGGCCTGGACTTGAGCGGAGACCAAGGTGGAAAGCAGCGAGGCTGTTGATGTGATGCTGCAGAGGTGGCTTGCACGGCTCCTGCTGATGCTGGTGGTCGGTGAGGTGCGCTTGGAGAAGATGGATCCAGAAGTACAGCCCTGTTGGAACTGAATGAGGTTGGAATGCGCTCGCGATTGTGCCGACAGTACCAATGCAGCCCGAGTCGAGGGTGCGAATTCAGAGGAGAAAGTTGAGCGCAGTGCTGGCAAGAACCTGAAAGTGGATCGCATTGGACGATGTTGTGGGGTTCAACGTTTCGAAGCGAAACAGAAGAATGCAATTGACCAGTCACGTCCGTGCAGATGTGATGTAATGTGATGTGATGTCATGCAGCGCCATGTGGGATAGTCGTAGTCGTACGATACTACTACAACCTATCCATGCCCCATGTTGAGGAAGAACGCGAAGACCAAAACAGAGGAGGACAGCAGCTCGTGGGCGGTTTGACACGACAAGAAGATGAGAACCAACAAGTCGTCGACACCTCTGACTAGTCAGTGTTCGCGATTTGATACGTGATTCAAAGGATGTACGTGACTTGTGGAGAAAGCGAACTGTTCTGGCCTTGAGAAGAAGCTGTTCCATGCATTCCAATCGATCAAAGCAGAAATGTGTTCGCTATCATTCCCATGCAGTTTCCATTCGTGGAGAAAATGAGGTCATTCCCCTTTGCCTCACCTGATTCTGATTGGTCTGGTTCGTTCGGAGAAGTTTGGTGGTGGGGATGAGAAGGCGTGAAGCGTTTGAGTACCGCTCCCTCTCTGTTTCTTCACTTGAACCCCGCGCGCCATACTTCTGGCATTGCGGTTGAACAAATTCCCAGAGCCCATCGGCGTTGTTTGGTTCTTGAGTTCTGTTGGCGATGCAAGTGCAACATGTGAAAAAGGGTACTGATTCAGTACTATTCGCATGCCTTGCTGTCCAGACAAATTGGCGCGGTCAGAACAACAAAGAGGTTTCGTCAGCAGTCGGTGTGCGTCGGAAGCTCTGCATCATGATACGAGTGGTTGTGCGAGACAACAACGGTGAAAAACAGGTTGCTCCACGTTTGCAGTGATACAAATACGAGTAGAGTGGAGTGGGGTGGAGCACGATCTGCGAGCTGGCGCACGAACACGAACACGACCACGACACAACGGAAAGCAACAGCGGCCTCGCCACACGCGCACACACACGCGCACACCCACACCCACACAGACACAGACAAGACGAACAGACAGGCTTTGTTCGCAGACCGCCGTTGCTCTGTCTGGAAGGCAACAGCTGCGACTTGCCTCACGAGTATTGTCACACCACACCACACCAAATCCATCACCCACTCACTCCATTGTGACCTCTCCACACACTGTCTCTGACTGTCTCTCCAAGAGCGCACATCAGTGAACGGACGCATCGACGCAACTGGACCTCCGAGTGGAAGCGAAGTGGATTGAATTCGGCTGAATTCGACTGAACGCAGAGTTGGATTGGGCGCAACTGATTGAATCAGGCCCTCGCACAAGCAAACCAACCAAGCAACAAACCAACACTCACGACATCGAGGCAGATCGAGAGAGAGACAGAGAGATCACTGCAACCCCACATCCTTCGCCAAACAAGGACACAAACCCTGCTCAGCGAGCTGAACCACCGATTGACACCACAATCGTTCGACAACGTCTGCCTGGAATGCCATCACAACAACCGGACAGATAGCGTCGGCCTCCTTTGTTTGCTCGATTGCGTGCTTGCTTGCTTGCTCAATCCACACTAAGTGTACGAGTACAGACGACCCAGCACAGTACAGCACAGAGCACCAACAGAGCACGGACTCTTAGAGACGACCATCACATCACATTGCACCATCGCAACAACATTGTCACTGAGCGCAACAAGGAGCACTGCCGTTGGAGCGTTTTCAATTTGCGGGAGCGGAATCGGCGGAGACCACTGTCCACGCTTTGCTCTGTGCAAACATTTTCGGACACACTTGCCACACCAGCTACCACCAACCTGCCACATACCGTCATTACATACAGCCGTGCGCGCTACTCCACGTACGAACCATAAGTCATATTGTACCATCGCAAACTGGTACGCATACCACAAACTCACAATTATCCCAACCAACGAACAAAGTCACAAGCTCACAACAACGGTGAAAGCAACAGCAAAAGCAACAAGATGGGACGCAAACCAGCCTCAAGATGGCCACGCATCGTCCTGGCCATGAACAGCATGCACCTCAAGAACAAGGACAGTCCACACGCAGACGACAGCTGCGCTTCCGACAGACCCCAACATCGCGCAAGCGAAAGCGCCATCGGCTCCAAATCAACCGCAAATCACGACCAGCCGCACCACTGGATGAACCGCCGTTCCATCGCTACCACGATTCGGCGCATCCACAGGCACAAAAGCGCCACCACCGTGCGCCACGCGACCGGCAGTCTCGACCATGACGACGATGGTGGTCTGGACCAGGCGGTCATCCTCGTGGCGCATGCGTCGCAGTCCGACACCAAGCACCGTCGCAGCCACTCTCATCCTGACTCGGACTTCCCGCAGTCACCAATCGCAACCACCAGCGACCCGATGCAAACGCAGAGGCAGAGGCAGACCAACTTCATGACCAGGAGCAGGAGCTGGAGGAAGAGCAGCAGCAGCAGCGAAACCAAGCTGATCGACACCAAGGACGCGCAACACCAACACCAACAGAAGACGCTTCCAAAGAGGATGCAGCGGTCATTCATGACCCTGGTTGTGGGTTCGCCATCCGATCGCCAGCGCCGCGACCGTTTCCTCAGACGCTCCTGCACCAGTGCCACCAACTTCTCGTCTGCTGGGAGCATCCAATCGATCGATGACAGTCTGGAAACCCACGACGACCAGGACTCCATCAGCCACGATGGCGACCACGACGACGTCTACGCTGGTACCTTCAGCAACAATGACAACATCATGGCCGACTGCCTCGACAGCACCAACGACAGCAAGCACTTCGAACATGAGGACAGCCTGCTCCTGGAAGACTTCCAGGGTGATGCGGGCGACGACTCCCACTCCGTCGCGTCCTCCGCCAAGTCCGTGTCCTTCGGCACCGTCTCCGTGCGCACCTTCCCGCAGATCCTCGGTGACCACCCGTACTGCACATCCGGTTGCCCCATCACGCTGGATTGGAATCACACGGCCGAACAGTCCACCACCGTCGACAACTTCGAGAGCTGCGAGACGGGGCCGCTCGATTGCCATCGCTCGTCTTCCACGTGCTCCGCCACGGTCACGACCTCCAACAGCCTCAGATTCAGCTACGAGCAACGCTACGCCATCATCTCCGCCAACAACGACACCATGACCGCAAACGAATTGCGCCGGCAGTGTCGCAAGCAAAACAGGGTGTGCCAGACCTGGAACCGCAAAAAGCAGCAGCGCCACCTGTCCAAGTCATTCTTCATGGAAACAAAACATGCTGCGATGCAATGAACATAGAGGAGTAATGCAACTGTACCATAGACACAACATCTACCAGACTGTATTCTCCGCAGACACATCGCATGTGCGTTCGCATTCCGGATGGAGTACTCATTTGCGGTTGAAGAGCATGATAGAATAGGCACTTGTGTGGTGTATTGGTATTGCGATGTCGAAATGTAGCAGATGCTCCTGCTCGCAGTATCCACACGAGGTTGCATCCCACCTCGATCGGCAGAGGAACTGGCCACGCAATGCGCATGTCCTGTTTCCCCGACAACGTTCTCGGGCCCCGGAATCGCCTCACGATGGTGTGGCTCGCAGTATACTTGTGTGAACCCCTAATGTTCACTGAAGTGCTCTCCACCAACTGTGCTAGTGAAGTTCGCCCCTGGATAGTGTGCAGCATGCATGTGGAGTGGAGTACATTCAATGTGTACAATACATAGAGAGATGCTCTCCACAGTATTCTCTCTCTATCTCTAGAGCAAGACAAGGCTACGACTGAAATCGAGCAGGTCAAGTCGAAGCGAACAAAATCTCCCATTGATTCTGTTGAATGTGTCTTCAATATACCACGTTTGATGTATATGAGACCGTGCATTGTTGTTCTGACCGTGAATACAAGTCTGCAGTTTGTTTGTTTGACCGCTGACACTGCTTGGTGGCAATTGACCGTTTGAATGTCTCGCCCCAAAACTACTCTAAAAGTACAGAAACAAAGTAAGCACAGACACGAGAGCATCAACAGCACCAAGACCACACGCGAAGTTGATGACCATGGTGCTGCGGTGATTGCGCCTATGTTGGTGCTGTTGTCATGTGCGTGGACGTATCTGTACGTATTGTATGCATGGCATGCATGGCATGTATGGCACCATACTAATGCACACGTGCAAGTGCCACTCGATCTACATACAGATCGATGTAGAGTATCGCACCATACCTCCTGCCTCGCAGATCGGCCGTTTGCCGTTCCGCGGATTCGGTTCAGAACAATTCCAGAAAGGGGGCAAACGGACAATTCTTCAGCTGTATTTTTGTCAACGACATGAAGTGATGTCAGATCTGTGACTATGCGTATCGGCGTGCTGGCCTCGAATCGGTCCTTTGTGTGTCACACCATGACGAGCACCCATCTGTGTTGCCCATCTGCGCCGCGCATCTGCGTCATCGTGGCAGATTTGCACGGAAGCGTCCCTACAGCCCAACGATACCTGAAGTTGGCGTACTGCGGTACTACCGCCAAGATTGAGGATGCGGTGCCAACCACGAACACCATCAAACAACACGACAGCAACCAGAGCACCGACGCCAGCATTCGCGTAGGAACAGCATCAGCGAGGCCAGCCAGTACCGACCGCAGCTACCGTGCCAGCAACCGCAACGGACCAGTCAACCATCGACGTCGCCCCTACGATTACTTCAAACGCAGCAACATTCACTGGAGTATATCATATCATATGGAGAAGTGGTACTCTGCTGTACTCCATACCACCTATCGCATCCAGCATCAGAGGCCTCCGCATCTCGCCACTTCCCTACTTCCCTACTCGTACTATTATAGTACATATGGTACGAACCTTGCTCGGCTTCTCCGTGCTTTGTGGTTGCCTCTGTGCTCGTCCTTCGCGTACCAGAACACTGAGGGTGGGGCACAAGTCAGGTGTTCTGCGAAATGATGCATCTGATGTTTGCGACGCTTCGATCTGCACACCATAATCATACTCACAGTCTCAACCTTCTTGGATCCCTTTGCGTCTCATTGCATTGTATTGTGTTGCATCGGATCTCACTGCATCCTCTATTCTGCATGCTTCGATGCCACCGGACGTCGATCCACCAATCCTCAGGCTTCGTGAGGGGTGAGACATCCCGATCAGCAACCAACAACCAACAACCAGCTCTCAACACTCGCGGCAATCAGCAATCAGCAATTGGGTTCGTATTCGTGCCTGCTTGCTTGCATACGACTACATTCAGCGAGGTTGATCCCAGCAGACACCTCGCAGCTCCAATATCCTGCTGTTCTGTACAGTACTGTAGAGTAGAGTACAGTAGAGTGGCGTACCACACACCGTACCATACCGATAAATAGAGCGAGGCAGCACGTTCGTGAAGTATTCGAAGTATTATCGAGTATTTGAGATCCGACATGTTTGACACCCCCAACACAGAACCCCATCAGGCTGGATCGGCTCGAGACGACTCGCACCAGCACCGAGTGCTTTCCAACATCACAATACACAGCAACCTCAAGGCCTACAGCTCGAGGGATGAGCGTGGACCATCGTCGTCGTCGCCTGTGTCAACCCTGTCCAGCGAGGAATCTCTGTCGCCGCCAGCCACACCCCATTGCCCCATCTCAAATCATCATCTCGAAAGCCGGCAGTGTCCATCGACGCAACATCCACACAGATCCCAGCCCCTCACTCACGCTCCGTCGACTCGTTCCATGTCAGCCCTGCACCAAGTTGCAGGGATGCAGTATTGGATACAGCAGTATCCCCCATCCGCGGCTCCCTGTTACGACACCTCCTTCGCCGATTCGTCTCAGCACAGTGCCGACACCGTGCCGCATGGCAACATGACCGGTATCCACGTCGGTCAAGCTCGCTATCGCCAGCCTCAACATCACTGCTATGCAGTTGCCGCTGCCGTGGCGGTTGCTGCGCAATCACCGCCACTGAAACCGTGGGAGAAAAAGGGCGATGCGGTGTTGGCCATTATTAATCAGATGCTGGCGACGCTGCAATCGCAGATCGACGAAGATAGCGACTGCAGCTTTGAGAGCTACGACAGCGACGACGAAGAGGCTTGGAATCAGCTGGGGAGATTGGTGGACAGCAGATCGGCGTGCACCTGGTAGATGGAGAGTACTGACAGGATTTGTTCTGCCTCTATCTTCACTTTGCGAGCCTATGGATGCTGAAGCTGATAGTGAAGCTGATAGTGTGCCACACTTTGGAAAGTGGAGTAATGTTGATAGGACTGGGATTACTTGCTTGGATTTATGCGCTTGAAATTGGTTGCCAGGGACTGTATGCATGGGTTCTTGGTGTGCGCGATCGCGCTGCCCTGCGAATGCTCCATGAGTTCGTATGGCACACCCTGCAAGTGGAGTGTAGAGCACGTACGTTGCTGTGGCCCATTTGGTGCCCGACGAATTTCCAACCAACGCCTCGTGCGCGACGCGCGATGATGGATCATGTGCGATCTGGCTGGCATCGTATTCCGGGATGCGTGCGTTTCAGCCTTCGCACACCCATCGGCTCGTTCATCCATGCCTGTATCGCTTCGCGGCGGGGTATGGCCATTATGGTTGTACTGTACTGTACTGTATTCTACATTACTGTAATCTGTTGCACTTTGGCTCTCCGCGAAGTTGAAGTCGCGGCTGCTGTTGATCATGCCGCGGACGCTGGTGCTGCTGCTGCTGACAATAGTGGGGATACTGCCGATGATGTTTCCGGTGCTAATCCTGGTGATGTCGCCCAGTTTGGTATTTGTTTTGGTGTTTTGGTGTTTCGGCGTTTTGGCGCTTGTGCCATACCAATACTGTCCGGTACTCCTTGGCTTCCTGAGACCCATTCGCACAGGATCCGCCCGTATTCTCTCACACAATTTCGACGTACTCGGCCGCGTCTCGAGTTTGCGGCGTCGAGTGTTCTTTGTTGTCGTGGTTGAGGCTGGATTTGCTGCAGCTGCGCAGAGCTGACGGCTGTGGGCGCGCGCTGTTGGCGGTGCACATCTGTGCCGTTGCACATCGATGTGGTTGTAGAATGAATGCATGCACGATTCGCCCGTTGTTGGTTTGGTCGGTTGATTGATTGATTGATCGATCGATGATGGGTTGCTGGTTGTGACGATTCACCAGTCCGTCAACTGTGGAGAGTACTTTGATCGGACTTGTACGAGAAGCACCACATTTGTCAATTTGGCAAATGTGATCGATGAAACCTCTCCGTCTCATTTGATGCCATCGTGCCAAACTCCCAGTCGCTTTGACAGCATCAATCTAAGCATTTTCTTCTGGCAGCACCCAGCATGCCACGAGGTGCCGTAAGACTATGGCATTGCCTGCAGAATTGCTTCTGGGGTGCTTGCTGTATTGTTGCTGAATTGCTGCTTTGCCTTCGCGCCATGCGTGCATCATCTCGGATAATCGTGTCAGGCTTCTCTTCCTCGTTGTGCAGAAGTATCATGCCTTGGATTCGCATTTTTTGTGCACATCGAGCATCCGAATTTCCAACGTCACATCATCGCTGTTTCAGCATGCCTCGTGCTGCATCACGAATTGCGCATCGTGCATGTCGGATGTGGCCGCATCTCCCACGAAACACTTCTTACAGATGTAGCTGAAGTTGCAACTGCAACTGCAGCTGTAATCTGCGTTGGTGTTCTTCGTGTGTGTTGTGGCAAAGAGCATTCTTGTGGTATTGGGGAGGACGTCAGCGTCTGTGGATGACATGCGAAGTAGCCTTGTCGATGCCATGGCGGAGTCTCACAATTGTTGATGCCGTTTGCTTCGCCAACGCGGTCGATCCACTTGGTGGTCACCGCAGGCTCTTATCTTATCATTCGTCGAAGCCATTTCCTTGTTCATCTTGCCTTGTGATGGTCCATTTGTTTTTGTTGGACTTGGAGAATTGACTTGAGTGTTGGGATGGCACGGCGTGATGTGATGTGATGTGATGTGATGTGAGACGACACGCCACACCTGATGCTGGGAAGACCAGCAGCAGCAGATGGGAACAAAGAGTTTGGCAAAGTGGGCATCGTTCGCATGGTCGATGTGAATGAATGCCAAGATCCTGCCGCTTGTTTTTGTTCCTTCGTTCGTTCCGACGCCGATTTGTTCGGATCGTCGCAGCTCGCAGGCACACACACAAGTCCTCTCCAAACAACAGTGCACTGCATCACACAGCCGTTCTGCGCCTTGGATCTCCATGGACGCAAGCAGACGCACACAAAGAGTGGATCAAGGTGGGCGATGCCCTCGTGAAGAATAGGTTCCGCTGATGAAAAGTGAGCACGAGTTGTTGGCATCACATGCCATCATGATGCGAAAAATGGACTTGGTGCGCAACTGTTCTCCGTGGAACACGAAAAGAATCTGACTGTTCTCATCTCAAATGACGTAAGGTTGGTGCGACATTCGCGGAATCGGGAGAACGGTTGTTTCGGTATTCGGACTGGAACGCAGTCGTCAGCTGTTCTGTGTTGGTATGTCGCACAACGGGTCACCGGAAATGCAACATATACCAACATTACTTCCAAACGGAGTTCCACACCACAATAGTGGAAGATTTCGAGGAGGTTGACGATTCATGAAAAAGGGACACACTATATGTGTTGTGAATGCAGCGCGCGAGTGGGACACTCCTTTCCGCAACCGGAAACTGGCGGATGCAAAAGCAACAGCGACTTGTCCTGTACCATGGTTGCTGCTACAGGCCAAGTCTTCCTCCCTTGCGCGCGTGTGACTGTTGGTGTCGTCTCCGGGCAGCGGGATGAACTGCCTTGGAGCAATTGCGCGGTTTCGTTGGTGCGCAGAAGCATCTCATTGCGCCACAATGGAGAGGCGATTCCTCCAGCGCAAGTTCTTCTCGTCCGACAAAACCGCGAACCAAAAGTGGACACTGCCGGAATCGAACCGGCGACCTTCCGCATGCAAAGCGGACGCTCTGCCAACTGAGCTAAGCGCCCTCGTTCCATTGTTGGTGGCAATTGGAAGCTATACACATATCGTATCTGTTGACCTTGATTCAGCACAACATCGCTGGAGTCCATGATAGGTCGCTCTCTCGACCCGCCTATCGCCGGCACCCGCATGGCACCTATGCGACCAATATTTGACTCCAATTCGCCGAGCATGCAACGCAATCGTTTCGCCACGCAGACACCGACTGTGAGGGTGCACGCTGTCTGTTGGAGATGGAACTTCGAGCTGTAGCGGCTCCAAGGTGCCTGTTTCCTCGCGTCTCGATGAAATGTTCATCGTGGCAGACCAGTACGCCGGCAGCTCGTGCAAGTGTGGATAGAACATCACTTTAATGAGCCATCCCAGCCCACTCTGACAGAAGCACTTTTGTTGGCAATATTTGTGCTATGATGAAAGTCCGTTTCGTGGCGGCTTCATCTGCGGGGGGAGATCAGGCGAGTGCACGGTATGGCAGCAGAACATGAAAGTCGCCACCCTCGGGCAATCGGGTGGTATGTTTGGTGTTGTAGAATACAATGTAACATAATAGAATATTATAAAATAACATAATGTAATCGAATACAATAGTTGTCATGCGATCGCATTTTGTGGGACACAGCCAAGAACAGGACGAAGAAAACGTCCATCGTATGAGTAACCATGCCAACGCCACAACGCCCGCCAACCACGAATGGTGGTGACCTGTTGTCCGTGGTCCTTCCGCTCGCGGAACCAGAAAGCAGGGATTGACACGAACGGCGCCTTCCCGATGGATGACTCACCTCTTCGCGCGATACAATTTTGATACTATTCTGGTTGGGGCCATGGTGCCTCGCGTTCGTGGTCGTCAACATGAGAGCCGCTTTTCGCAAGCAATCTCACTTCGCGTTCCTCCAACGGAAAATTATTGCCTTGATTGATCTTGCGGAGAGATCGGATGGTTTCTCGTGTTCCCTTGTTCTGCTTTCGTTGCGATTCTTGCACGAGTCGCCCTCCAAGATTCTCGCAGATACGCTGTCATCCTTCGTGGGTCTCCGTGTCGTTGACCTCATCCAACCATCCTCTTTCTCTTGAGAGAGCGAGAGACAGAGCCACAGGCGCTGGAGAGTCGCCATTGTCGCACACCAGGGAAATGGCGCCAATCAGCACATGCAGAACTGACCGAAACGCTCTTGTTGAGTCGCTCAGCACCAATCTGCCAAAGTACCACAACGAGAATGGAACTCTTGGCAGTTCAACTTGCGCGGCTGCGAGCTACCAGACAGTCCAACAAAAAGAGGCAGAAACGGACATTGTGAGTTCTCGGACGATGACTATTGGACTCTCAAGCGACTCACAGAGGTTAAGTGCTGTTGGGGCAAAGTAGGTCGACCACCATTCGGCGTTGTCGCTCCAAAGAGACACCGATGGGTCTTTGTGTACGATTATGGTGCCCGCAGGGCCTAGCGAACAGGCACAAATGTCAAGGTCGAGGTGGCCGCGACAGGATCAGGATGCGGGATGCGCACGTCCGAGCGTGGTAGAGTGCTTGGCGCTACAGGAAGAACACCTCCGGTTTTCTGTTCCTCTTGTGCTGTTTTGGCCATTTCTCGGTTGTGGTGGAAGAATTGTTTCTGATCTTCATGGGCACAGTTGTACCACATGACGCGCGCCAGCGGTTTTGGAAGGAAGACATTCCCCCCTGTTCTTGTCGCGCGACGGGATGGAGCCTCTCTGCGTACAAGGTGCGCACACGATGAGAACAAGAGGGAATGCGTGGGCGAGCCCTTCCGCGGGCAATGTTGGCGCGAACACCCACGTGCCTGTGCCCTTCCGCACGGCCAGCGGATCAAACGGAACATCACTGCGCAGCGAGACCAGTCAACACGAGATAGCAGCATGGGTCCCATAGTCGAATCCACGAACTCCATCTCGAGGATCGAGGACGAGCACATGGCCGTACGAGCTGTTGCACATGGTGCCATACGACCACTCGAGTGGAGAAGAGGACATCTTTCTCAGGTCGTCAGCCGCTCAGCCCCCACACAGAATAGAGCACCACACAACGCAACGCAATACAACACAACGCAATACAACGCAACACACCAGGATACTCTCTCCAAAGAGTAGAGTACAACAGTATTAGTCCACTATCGTATGATACACGACCAACAGCGCATCAATTGCAGCAACATAGTCATAGCGACAAGAGCAACCACAATCACCATCGATCAAGATGGGACAGGATCGCACGGATGACCAATTCCTGGCGCAGGGCATCGTGATGGCAATCTCTTCCACGTTCTCCATCATCGGCTCATCGCTCATCATCTTCATGGTCAGACGGGATCTTTCGTTGGTCTACCATCGCATCCTCGTCATGCTGTCGGTGGGGGACATCGTCATCAGCCTGTTCAATGGAATGCACCCCTTCTTCGTCCCCGCCGATCGCACGGACAGCCCCATCGCGCACGGGAACAGCGCCACCTGCGCTGCCTTTGGCTTCTCTCTCAACGCTGGACCCATCTACGTCTCGGCCTACAACGCCTTCCTGGCCACCAACTTCTTCCTTCAGATCCGCCACAAGTGGACCAACAAGCAGATCGCCGAGAAGATCGAACCTTTCGTGCATGTCTTTGCCTTTGTGGCGGTCATGACGATCCCCGTCATTGCGATATTCCAGAACAAGTACGCCTTGAACTACATGACAGGATACTGCCTGATGGGGACCTACTCCGAAGAATGCGAGGAGGTGATCGTACCGATCGAACCGATCGATGGGGTTGATTCCGCCAACGACGTCAACATGCTGGCGTCGTCCTTCAACACGACGATGAACAGCGGTGACCCTTCCGCAACCACAATGACGGTGCTGGAGTGTAAACCGGCGCCTCTCGGTTTTGGTGCTTTGGCTCTCACCGTTGCTTGCACCGTGGGCTTTCTCGGATCCATCGGCGTTGCGAGCACAGTGGGGCTGTACCGAGCGGTCTACTCAACGTATGCCGCGAACGAAAAGCACGCCACGGCTTCGCAACCGTCAACAGCGAGCAATAACGAGGAAGGTCGCCGTCGTCAACCCAAGCGCAGGTCAGCCCTTTCTCCGCAACAGGAGGATCGTCTGAAGCAGGTCACGTGGCAGTGCATCATGTACGGCATGTGAGTAATCCGTCTCACAAAGCAGAGCAGCGCATCGTCGAGTCGAGTCGAGTCGAGTCGAATGCTCTGCTCTGCTCTATTCGCATCATTATTGTTGTATGGTACTCTTCCTGTTTGTTGTTGAAAGTATGAAGTATGTCGGCAGACAGCCACGCATAAACGCACATTCGCACACACGCACGCATGTGTGCACGGAGCGCATCGTTCAATACATATCATACGCTTGTACCGTCAACTCACACAATGTTGTCCTTTCAACAATCCTTCTCGGTTGTTACTTTCTCACCCCTCGCTGGTTGTGTCCTTTTGGCAACAACCCACCGGCTCACTCGTGCTTGCAACATGCATACCTGCATGCAGTGTTTATTGCAACACATTCGTTTGGCCTTTTGCATTTGGGGTCGTGGATTGGACCATGGATATGCAGGACAGGCTCGGACATCCAGGCATCTTTACCTTGGTCATGGTCTGCTCCCTATTCTACCCAGCGCAGGGCTTCTTCAACTTTGGCGTGTTCATTTGGCCCAAGTATCGCAAGACGAGGAAGACCGCGGAGCGAAAGCTGCGGCAGCTCATTGCTGAGCAACGGTCATCGCAATTCAAGTCCGCATCCAGCGGCAATGGTCAAGGCAACACGATGACCTCACCAACAGATGCGCAGATGCAAAGCGATAGAAACGTCGCCGCGGCTGGAAAGGGCGTAGCGAGCTCTAGTCCAGACGAACCAAGCTCTTCGGTATCTCCCAACACACATGTTTCCAGCAATGGGAGCAGCACCATTGACCCAGACACTTCGAACATCAACCCGCTTCAGATCTTGTATTGGGCAATCCATGAGGTCGATCCATCAAGGATGACCTTCTCGCAGCAGTCGTTCCCCAGCCTCCTGTCGGACAACGGTTCAAGTGCACAGCGCCCCCGATCCACTCGAAGAATGATGCGCATTGGCAATCGCGGGGTGGCAATTGCAAACAGATCATCCCTCATGAATGCAACCAGTATCCAGGAATCGCACGACGGAGGAGGTGAGACAGATGGCATGCCATCCCAATCGAATCTGACGAGAGCGAATGATGACGACGGTAGCAACGACGGTGGCAACGACGATGGCGAAATAATACGGTCCGGATTGACCGAAGGAATGCAAGCTGGCCAAACTCTCAGGCAACTGTCTCCCAAAACGGAAGCGGCAGCAACATTGTCCGACATCAAGCACAAGGCTGTTGATCACACAGGCGCCGTGAAATAGGGTGCATCAGGCAGGCAATGGGCAGCTTCTTGTGAAGTGAAGTGTGAGGAGAAACCGTGGGCTCTGCTTGTGTTGGCATTGGTACTCGCACAGAGAGACCCGGAACTGTCGTGAGCACAACCCTCTGAGTCAGTTTGGTCATTTTTCTCCGTCGCATCTTCCGCGGACACACAGCAACTGCGCATATCACTTTCCTGGGGGGAGGGGTGACGTCAAGAGTGCGGGTGGTTTTGAGCACGCATGGTATGATATGGTCAGATACTGCTGTCATAGCAAAGCATTCTGCTCCCGAAAATAAAGCTATGTACGTGCATAATAGTGTACGAGTAGAGTAAAGAATGGCATTAGAGGACATCGAAGTATTCGTACATGGCGTTGACACACAGATTCATGCAAGCACACCAGCGCACCAACAGACCCGGATGATACTCAAATCATGTGCAACCAGCATCTTGCAGCTCGCAAAGGGGCTCATCTGCACCGGGGACACTCCAACTCAAGCACCACTGATAGTTGGCTTGCCTTGATACCGTCGAGTTAGATCGATTTTAGTTTCGACCAGTCGGAGCAACTGCGTGCCATCCTCTTGCGACATCCCAAGCCCGACCAATGCCGCAATGACGGCTTCCGCGGTGCACAGATTTCCGTCTGGACCACCACGTTGCCGTCGCAACGGTGACAGGATCGATTTTGTCAAGGTCGCCTCATTCCCTGACCGCCAGAAGATATCGCCATCGTGGATCGCAATCCTCGGGATGTGGGGCTCCAGTTTGGATACCATCCGCCGCGCATTGCGCCAGGTTCCTTCGATAGCGATAATGACGATACGCTTGGAATTGGTTGACGGGTGATGCAAGAGGCGGCTGATATCCTGCACAGTTTCGCAGGTCTGACGAAGGGATGGAACTTCGTTGTCGCCTTCGCTTTGGCGCGACCATGCTTCTGTGGATGATACCGCAGCCGCGGGCAATGGGTCCGATTGTTGGGAATATGTGGAGCGCCGCTGCAAATCGCTCTCATGCAACGGATTGATCTTCTCATCGCGCGGGATGCTGTTTCCACCGCCACTGTCACCACTGTCACCATTGTCACCATTGCCTGCCCAAAGTACAAATGGCTGGACCGCGACATCTCGCAGGAGCTCCTCCATGCGCTCATCATGCGGTGCGTGTCCCTTCATGAGCATTTCCACACCGTCAACTGCCGTTGCCACCACAGATCCTGTATTGCTTGCCGACCCCCATTCATCATGGTGCGTCCACAGCACGACCTTTCCATCGAAAGGAACCTTGCTCTTGAAGCCGACTGACGCGTCGTCTCTGTCGTCTATTTGTCCGCAGATGCAAATGGGCGCGTAGGACCAGCAGGACTTGCACACGAAGGGTGACTTGCCAAAACGAATGCGATGGGCGCAGAGGATCTGGTGCTTTTGTTTTCCTGTCAGATCCTTTGACAGCATTCGTTCACTAAGTCGCTCTGATGCTTGCTGGTGCTGTCTTTGCAAGCGCTCCATTTCCTCAACAGATGATAATCCCAGCGAGGCGGCGTATCGTGTTGGCGAAGACAGGTGGTGTGAGAGGGAATCATTGCCACTGCCACTTCCAGTGTTGGCGCTGGTGCTGATGTTGATGTTGGTGCCAATGGAAGTTGCACAGCCCGTTGTACTACCAATCTTGATGTCGATGCCATCACCATAATCATGGTCGTTGTCACGGTCGTTTCCGCAGTCGTTGTGATGATTGCTGCTCTCACAATCAACATCCCAGTGACGCGCGTCGCAGTTGGAACGACGCCGGGTCCTCATCGCGAGGAACAAATGGCCTGTGTCATGTCGATGGTGCGACGATCGTCCATTTGGGACGCAGCTATTCGCGTCGCATTGGAAGGCTGCGGATGACCCTGATGGAGCATGAGCCAAAGCGAGATAGAAACACTTCACAGCCACCAATGCTTTGATTCCCTTGGTCATCAGTCCAAGAGCATGTGTGGTGGATGGCTCTACCAATACGTGCTGTAATACGAGGACACTCGTCGAATCCTGTCCGAAGAGTAACAAATGCTTCGAGTTGAGTACTCCACTCTGCTGTCCTCTGTCTCTCTACAAAGAGAGCGTTTTCGTTGTGATGATGCAGGGAGTGACAGGGCACGTACGAGTATGGTAGGACCACGAGCATGCACCCATCGATGAATGAAGTCTACGATAACGCCAGCGTCTTGTGCAGATGCGAGAGCGTGATCAACGTACGATCGGTGGTTGCTTTTCTGGGAGTGGTCGGAGCGACAGGAAAATATTCGTGATTCAACTGAGCGTGACCGAAGCGTTGGTTTGAAACCACAGTTTACGGACGCTCTACTTTCATCTACTTTAGAGTGCTCTGCTGTGCTCGTACGATCTACCAATGCGTGCGACGACCTCTAGTGGAGACTGTGCTCCATCCCAGTTTGGACGAAGCTCCAGATATCCGTAAGGAATTTTTTGTGTGGGCGTTTTCGTAAGCGGACTCACCAGTCCACTTACGACCCCCTTGCATTTTTGGGCTTCGTAAGTGGACTCCTCAATCCAGTTACCGTAAGTGGACTCCTCAGTCCACTTACGACCACAAAAAAGTAGTCGAATTTCGCTCATCTGAGAAAAGACTACTTTGACCACTCCACCTCCTCCAAATTCCCTGTTTCTCTCGGTTGCGTTCTGGTTGTGATGCTGGCTTCGTATTTTGTCGCGTTGATTTACGTGTTGTCAACCGCATCCTTGGACTTCAATAGACTTGTAGACGGTAACACAACAACTTTGTGTGTAATCACAAGCTTTTTATCGTAATTTTCGTCCCCTTCAGTACCATCAACGTCTTTCATCATCAAATGTTCCTCTAATATAACACTGTTTAGGTTCCCACCAGCTTCAAGAAGCTTGTTTCATCGTGAGTACTTTGCCTGACATCGCATCCCTCATCGAGCACATAGCAGACACCATCAACCACAGCGACAATGACACCAACAGTTCATATGAAGACTGGGTTATTGATACCCCAATTGATCTTGACAGTGACAACAATGATGACATCCTTGGTGTCCACAACGAAAGCAATGTTGACGCCAACAACATCGATACTGGAGTCTACTCTGTTGGCAATGCTCATGTGGCCAACAATGCACCAGCAGCCATGCTGATTGCTGCCATTGTTGCTGCCACCAACATCATCATCCCCAATGATGCTCACACTAACACAACTACAACCAGCACATCTGCAACCGGCACATCCGGAACTGTTGAACAACCAGCTCTGACAGAACCAGAACGAGTGGCTTCTATGGGCTTGCAATGGAAGATGCTGGATCCCAACACGGTAGAGTTTGTGTTGCTGTGGGAAAGGTCTTGCTTGATGCAAAGGTGCACTACAAGCAGCTCACAAATGAACAAGACAACTCATTGAAATTGGAGGCCAACCTACGAGCCTCTGTTGCGCAATGGTCAGAGGATGACTGCTCAGCAGAAAGTCTGCACCTGTCTGCGCTCGTGCAACGGAAACAAGCGTCCAGCCAAGACGTTGCAAAACAAGCTCAGCCTCACCCTGAGCACCCATGGGAAGGCAAATTGCAAGCACTGCACAATGCCGCCAAACCGTTTTCAAGGGCTGTGCATGAAGCAGCTTTCAAAGGACTTGGACATCCTCTACAAGACTGCAATGATGGCTGCCTCGACCAATGCAAACCATTCCATCCCATCTCCTAGCCAGACAACAAACAACTGCAGGACCCGCATGGCATCGCCCATGAGAAGGGAGTCAGTGTTGTCCAGGCTGCTGCAACCCAGCAGTCAAGTGATGCTGCAGCCAGCATCAACCGCAACTCTGGCAGGTATGCAATTGCACCTAGTACATGCAGCTGTTGTGCCTCCCCTTCATTCACATCATCCGCATTGATGTCTGCCACATCAGCTCCTCCTCCATCTACATCTACAACGCACAGCACGAGATCATCTGCTTCTAGATGGACGAGGCCATCTCGACTCACACCAGCATCAAGGCGCACAAAGTCCGTCCACTGCCATCAAGGACAATCTTTGTCTGCTCGGCAGACTTGAACATCTCCAACCTCAGTTGCCAGCACTTTCGCTCTCCCTTCATCTCCAGCTCAATCCTCCATATCTTCAAACTTCGGCATGCAACACACACCCCACTGAAGAAGCCACAGCTGCAGCATCTGTGCCCAAGACTTCAGGCTCACCTGCCTCACAATCCACATCGTCCACATTCAACACACCAATCCCTTGCACATCAGGCACGCCAGCTTCCAACACTGCAGCATCGAGCACATCTGCCTCTGGTCCACCCACTACTGCCACATCCGCGTCGAATGCAGGTGCTTCCAGTAGAGCAGAGGCTGCAGACACACCAGCATTCACTGATGCATGCCTACCAGATGATAGCACAGCTGCACGCAAAAATAGAGGTAGCTCAGAGCACAGCAATCCTTCATCCCCATCCAATAATGCAGACTAAGCCACAGCAGCAACAAGGAACAGTAACTCCAGTCTCCAGACTGATACACAAGGAGAACACAACAAAAATGATGTGCTCAGCAATGGAAGTGATGGTACCGCATCACCCCAGTTGCTGGAACTGCAGCAACAGCTTGTAAAGACGGCTTTGCAGGCATGGTTCATGAAGGCCTGGCATGGTAAATCCTATGCCTACACACGTCTGGGACATGCAAACGAGGAACTACTGATGAGAGCAGCCATGAACTGCAAACATGTGGGTGGAATCAACACGACCATCAAGGCCGCATTTCATGCTGGCCTCGTCCGGAAACAGAGCAAAACCTATGTACGTGCCTCCATCAATTTCCTGAGCATTGTGGGGGATCCAACCAATGATGCACACAATGAGGTATTCATTGTAGAGATGAAGACGAGAACAACTCAGAACACAAAACTGAAAGGGGAGTCGCATCGGAAATGTGGAGCATGTGCACAATTTCCCAACTAGCACCCGTCTATATCTGAATGCACAAGATGAAACGTATTGCTCACTCTTCCGGGCAGATGAAGAAATGATTCAGGTGCTTCACCATGCATATGTGTCTATGGTGTGAGAGGAGCTCTGATTGCGATTGGTAAGTGCGCCTTGTGGCAAATGCAACACAGGTTCTCCATATCCGAATGGCTTCACCTTGTTCCGTACCAACCTCATCTGTCTTCTCACACAACTGTGGATCCCTTTTCCACAACCACTGACTTACATGAACGCTCGATTGGGTGACAGGAGACAAAAAGGGAAACATCCTGTGCCTTGTAGGAACAAGGTTTTCCCTTGGCCTCTTGCATCATTCTGAGAACGTTCCTGAAGATGCATCCCATTTGCTCTTGGCGTTTGCCTTCCCCGAAATTCCAGAGGCAGATCAGCAATCATCCAAGACGCTCCATACAGAGTTTCTCAAGCTGAACTCAAAGACGAACAAGTTCTGCAGGGCAAGCAAGAACCTGCGGAACATCACAGGGGATGGTGTATTCCATCACAAGAAGATTTGACAAACCCACCACAACATTCTTGCTTTCCCAGTACCTCCAGTGAAGATGTTCCTCCCCTGAACTGTGCTGTATGGAACTGCCTGAATGGTGGGTCTGACATAACAACAAAGCTCATCCAGCAGCACAAAGCGTCCCCACTCATTGCAACAATCCATTGCATAGCAGTCGGTTGACAGCTACAAACCATGTTTGTGGCACTGCATTGATTGATTCACTACGCAACAGAGGCACACTCCGAGCGTGAAATTGAAGCAGGCCACACTGGCACCATCGAACAGTATCCCAGCAGAGTAAATCATGAGTGAAGCCTGAACAAGTTGATGGGATGAATCATTGCTCGGTTGCGCAAGTTGCTCGCAGTCATGGCTGCAGACGAAAGAAAGGGCAAGAAACAAAAGGGAGGCACGGAGACAGCGACCCACAACACTGATATCATTCCAGCAGGCGGGTCAGCCGTCGAAGATGGCGAGATGCAGCCACGGGGATGCCCCGAGAACCGTCAAAACAAAAAAGGAATGCTTGCCAGCCTATCCACGATGGATCCCAAGGAGGAGATCAAAACGACCAAATGATTGAGGCAGGGTGAGCATGCAGCAAGGTACTGTCCAGACGTGAGGGGAACCTGTGTTGCCTGTTCAGTGTGTAGACACTGGATCTGTCCAGGATGCAACTTGTATGCTTGCTGATACATCGAAGCTGACAAACAGGAGTGGCTCATGACATGTGGCATTGCCCTAACCATGGCATTAAGAAACATCGCAAAAGGAGCGGACGCAATCATTGTTCACAACTTATGTCATTGAATTGTGCACAAGGAGCCTGTCGAATGGGTAGAGAAGGTGAAGGCCCAGCATCAATGAGAGAAGCCACCACAATGAACGTCTTTATCAGCGCAAACACAGATGAGACAACCACCACAGCTACAAATGCAGTAACAGAGATAGCAAGAGAGATGAGCAACGAAAGCAATGACAACGCCGACGGTGAAGCCACCACTGCCAAGGCACATCAAACAAACACGGCCACAAGAATTAGCTCAAGGGTGCCTGTCCTGAATCTGGAAGCAGCAATACAAGCTGCGCACAAGGCAGCCGCCGAAGCCAGGATCCAGAGCAGAGATATAGAGGTCATAACTCACGGTCTGCATGGAAAGAAGCAGAAACGATGATATGCAATACGAATTATGTACACCAACGTATTCCACGCACAAGAGGCTCGCAAGGATGACTGTAGCATAACAGTAGCACAACAGTATCATAACAGTAGAAAAAGACAATATAATGCAGAGTAGAGTCAGTGTTGATTGCTGTTATTGTGTAAAAAAGAACGGAGGAGGTGCGTCTCAATGCAAAATCGCTGTGTGCACAAGTTTACACGCAACAACACGAAGAATCCAAAAAATGTGACAGGGTGGGGTGGTCGAAGTAGTCTTTTCTCAGATGAGCGAAATTCGACTACTTTTTTTGTGGTCGTAAGTGGACTCCTCAGTCCACTTACGGTAACTGGACTGAGGAGTCCACTTACGAAACAACAAAAATGGTAAGTGGACTGAGGAATCCACTTAGCCGTAAGTGGACTCCTCAGTCCCGAAAAATTCCTTACGGATATCCATAATGACGTTTTTCTTGCGTCCGGACGCATTCTCTACGTAGCTTGCGTCCGGACGCAAATGCAAGCTCGCCGAAAATACCACTTGTACTACTTAAGTCCCATGTTCCTCCACGATGTCCCGTGTTGCAGAAAAAAAACCCGATTTCGGTCCGAAACCCGAAAGTGGGTTGTTTTTTTTCTGACTCCTTCGAGTAACGCATTTATTTGGCGAATTCAAAAAAAAACCTCGCGATGCAACACGGCGTCATTGGTCATGTCTCAGGGGTTCCTTTCCGTGCGCCTGTCTTGCTTTCTCGACGTCATGGGATCTGGGGTAATCATATTCTACCTTGCTATTTCGATGTCTGGTACCTGCGTCCACCAACATGCTTGTCGTGCTTCTCATCATGCATCAGTTTTTCGGCACTGTCTCCTTCACAATCCCGGCACCGGATTCTGGTGCTTTTGGTGCAGCTTTTCACAAATACTTGGCGACAACAGTGCATCCTCTCTCCTCCTCCTCATGGCACATGAGTTCCTTGCAAATCTAATCTTATGACAGTTCCATTATTCCTGGATCCTTACATCAAGTTATCATTTCTTGATCGCATTCGTTTCCTCGTACGCTGCCTGGCTGCCGCGAGTTCCCTCTTCATTGTGTGTGATAGTCTGTTCGGACTTCCATCTCTTGCATTGGCACCTCTGCTTGGCTTTGGTGTCGAATTCTTGGCAGCAACATGGACGGAGGCAGAGGCTTCTCTTCTCGTATCCACCAAAATCACATCTTCGTCACATGGTCCATACTCGGTTCGTCTTCCTCCCGAAGTTCCTTTCGATGTGGCAGGATGGTTGTTGCCATTTCTAAAGTCACCATCGGTGCCAACAGACAATGTCGAAGAAGAGGCATCGCACGTCGTCTGACCCAAACTTGCTGGGACGCCCCTTCTTTCTCCTCTTCGTCTCTTCCGAAGTCTTGAACCAGATCGTTGCACCACAGTTGCTCCAACATGTACATCTCCGGCTGCTGAATTGGTCGATACTGACTGGCAATCAAAGTCTCCTTCCAGTGCATTCCGTTTGTTTCCATCTCTGCCCGACGCGTGTCGAAGCGATGTGTCTACCATTGATGGTGGCACATTGTTTGTTTGCTGTGCCATGGTTGTTTCGCTTCTGCGGAGGTCAGTGCCCAGTTCTTCCACAGCGTCCGCAGTGGCCACAAAGGGGCCCTCTCTCCTTGACCCTGCCTCGTAGACGTCCTGATCTCTCCTCCCCATGATCTGCATGGTTGCATCTGGCGCCATGACACCACTGCTTTCATCTGGTCCATCGGTAGAATCTGAGATGTTCGCACCAGTATTGTTCAGTCCATGGACAGGAACAGCAGAGGCCTGGGCAAGCAATGCATCTTCGGCATCAGCTTCTGCAGTTGCAGCAATTGCCGTGGCAAGCCTTGCTCTTTCTTGGGCGATCCTTGCGGTAGCACGCTTTGCCCGGGCATCTGCCTTCTTCTGTTGGACCTCCTCATTTGTGCTGTGCTTGGTGTAGTCCAGGTTGGTTTCAGCACACCATAATGTTGGGTTGCGGTGGAGAAGATGATGGCATGTGTTCTCGACCACCGCTGCCACATTCTTCACAGGGAAATTGCACAGTGCCAGGGTAGGTGGTATCCCTTGTGTCTCCATCCACGCCCTCTTTTCCTCATTTGACTGTGCACACACAAACATATGGCATCCCGCGCACACCCAGGGAGTCACGATGTTGCAAACGACGCAGGTTCCTCGTTTGGCGACGCACTTCCTTGGGATGTGCTCTCTCTTCTTCATGTTGGCACGTATCCTGCCTTGTCTTGGGGTATCTGGAGTGGCCTTCAGGCGAAGGATGTCTCGTAGTTCCGCTGGTTGTACCGAACTCGAATTTGTTGGAGGATTACCTTCGAAGAGCCTTGGTATACCGTGTGGGATCCTTTTGCAATGGACCAATATAGTGCCAGAATGGTTGCCATCAGCCTCAGCCTTTTGGATCTCGTCATCATCGCATAGGCGCTGCAACATGTGCCGGAAGCACGTGTTGATTTCCACCATGGTCTGCTGGAAACTGCGACGCTGATTCACCCTGTTCCTGTAGTGGCCGAGCATGTCACTTTCGATAACGTCAGTGTTGTCTGCTGGCCGATTCGGATCCACATGCTGGCTGACCTTGTGAATGGCCATGAACATGACTTGCAGCTGTCGTGAGACGGCAGTGCAGCCCATGGTTGGGATGGGCAGGTCCGGAGAATGTGATTCCATCATCCTCGTCATTATGTCTGAGCCTCCCTTCAACAAATTCCATACGGAGTAGATCTTGGGCAGGAAGGTTTTCACCTTGGGTACTGGAAACTTCAGGTGCTTGTGACAGGCTTGCCATTTCCGTACCTCCTGCATGAGGTCGTCCTCTGTGAGCGATGCGAGGACCTCGTTACACCCTCGAAATGGTGCTTGTGTCGACATGGAAGCAAGAAATCTTGTCAACAATGCATAGGATGGTGATGCCGTCGCCCCCATTACAGGAGTTTCCGAGTATGCGAATTCCAGAACCATTTTGTGGAGGTCCTTCAGCACCCTGCTGTAGGCTGCAAGAAGTGATGGTCTGAAGCTGGTTGCAATGGTGCAAATTGGTTTTGCTGCCGTGTCGCCTGTGATGTGGTGACACAGTTCGTCCCGTTGCAATCCAATGTTGTGAGGTGATTTTCATGACAAGTGAAGATAGAGGATGGAGGTTAGTGATGTGGATTGTCATGCAAGGACGGGAAATGATGATATCACTTCAGATACGTACCAATGCAAAGGAGGGCGTTCGGAACACCAAAGACAAATGAATGATGCAACAACTGTATCATTTCCTCTGGTCTTGAAAAAGCCGCTCTGAACTCATCATCCTGCAGTGGGAAGAACGCATTGTTGTTGATTGGGTGACCAGGTCGTTGTTTTGCCTTTGAATGCCACTCCTTTTCGTCCAGTTCTGTCTTTGGTGATGCTCGAGTTTTCATTTCGACCACGAACACCTTTTCTTGTAGTTCACTGGCAGATTCTCCCACAACTGCAAGAAAGTCCACTGATGCTCGAGCATAAGGCTGGTCAGGATGCCTCACCAGCCCAGCACTGAATGCAGCTTTCAGTCGAGTGTTGGGCCCACAAATGTTGGCATGTGTCATCACCTCTTCCATCAAAGGGTCTTCGTTGTCTAACCCGAGCTGGATTGGTTCTCCCTCTTCACCCTTGCGGGGCTTCATATACCAGGAGGACAGCACCTGTTGCATGAGGCGCATCTGCAGCTCCTGCAGGTATTTGTTGGTACCTGCATCCTCCGACTCCGTCCTGTTGTTGCATGGCTGAGAAGTGTTCGCAGGTGCGGACGGCTGTGCTTGGTCTTGTTTGACCAGCATTCTCCGGAGGTCCGCAGCAGCGATCTTTTCCCTCCTGGATGCTGGATATCTTTTGGTGTGGATTGATTTCAGCATTGTTGTAGTCATGAGGCAGTATCGTCGATGAAACTTGCACTTCATTTGTAGGATCTTCTTCAGTTTTGATAGCAACGTGCCCAGTCCACGAGAGTTGTTGTCACCATAGAAGAGCCCGACCAATGCTCGGATTTCTTCCTCAGCTGCTGCTTGAGACAACACACTGTGGTCACAGAGTAATGCATGTAGCAGTATCTGCTCATCCGACAGTGTGTTGCCTGGAGCTGAATCATCCTCATGAGAGGCACTGGTGGCACTGTCCGAGTCAGGAACCGATTCTGCACGTTTGCTCAACGCGTCGAGCATCTTCTCTTCCAAAGCAGCCGAGTCGATGCTGTTCTCTGTCAGCGCCTTGTACACCGAATGGGCCCTGTCGTTGATCTTCCGCATTTTCTTAGTTCGATCAAGGTCTCCCAATTTTGCGCCATGGTCGATCCCAAGATACTCTGCAACTGTCTTCCATGCTGCAATATCGAAGGTGCTCATGTTGGCTCTGTCAACCCACTCCTCTGATTGAAGAATAGTCGAAATGAGCTTGTATGTTGATGAGCTTGTGAGTGCGAACTTCCGTAGCATGAACCAGAGTGGGTCACGTTGGGCACATGTCAGTCCCTCAACCTGAAGGTCGTGGATGTGTGACGACCATCTTGCCTTGGCCGCTTCCCGTCGGCGCCTTAATTCCTCTGTGGCAACGTGGACCTGGGTCATGGCATCTCGTCTTTCGTCTCCACCTTCAGCTGCAAGGAAGAGATGATCAGCATGCGCCAAATTCCTCTCTCCTTCTTGCACTGCATGGGATGTACCATAGTTGTAGGCAAATGGCACGAAGTATTGGGGAAAGGAAGACGTCCTCAGGTCTGCATCAGGAGGAGCGTCGACAAGGTTGTTGTACAGCTTCTCGTCCGCAAAGTTCACAAGAGTCAGGTCCCACTCAAAGCCACCCCTCTTGGTTTCAACCCCAACCACCATCTTTCCGTTGTCCCTCATGGCATGGCATGTCAATACCTTGTTTGTTATCTTGTCAGTGGAAGCAATCCAAACGTACGGTATCCCTTTCATCCAAAGATCCATTTGACCTTTCGGTCTCCGTTCACGTTGACCAAAATCAAATGGGAGGTATCCGTCATGCTTGTGGGTGCTGAGGATATCAGCTCCAACTTCGATGAGGTTCTTGACTATCTCTTTGCAGCTGTAGCCTCGATCGAATAAGACAGTGACATCCTCCAGCCACATCATTCCCTTCCCAAGCTGCTGCTTGATGGCATCCAGTGTCAACTTTGTGTCTCCACCTTGAGATTTCCTGAGCCAGAACAGACCACATGGCATACCCGAACAGGTGAATGCCATTGTGTTGGCAACAAGGCTGAGAAAGAATAGAAGGAGAGTGGAATGCAAGAAAAGAAAATAGGTTGAGAGTATGGATACAACTGACTGGACCTTCACAGAGAAACGAAACACACGGCCAACTCAACCATTGTGATGATCATCGCACACGTACCCAAACCGATTTTTTTGGATGTGTCGTACTCTGCGAAGGTTGCTCTTGCTGCCACGACTTCCGCATTGGACTTTGTCATCGTCAAGGGTGATGTACCTCTCGGATGTCATGTTTTGTAGCACCATGTGATCGAGGACTTCATTGCAGCACTTCTCCAGAGTGAACCATAGGTAAGTTGGTCGGTCACTTTCTGGTACTTCACCATCATCTGAAATGAGGTCCCATGCCTGCATGTACTCCTCCCTGGTTGGAAATCCACTGCCAGTTTGCAGAATTTTGGTGGAGTACATCTCCTTCACCGACAGATTGAAGCATGCCTGAGTTGTGAAGCCAACCATGAACTGCACAAAGTTCTTGAACCCCATGCCCAACCCTGCTGGACCAAAGGCTGAAGAGAAGATGATGGAGTGGTCTCCAAAGACAAACTTTGTGAAGTCATCTGTGGTTGGGTTGTGTTTCTTGGTGTTGAGTACTGCACGAGCACGAATCTGAAGAACCTCAGCCACCATGAGCTTGTGGCAAAGCCGCTGTGCAGTGCTGACGGAGACAGAGAATTTGGCTGTACGCCAAGGCAGAAGGTCCCACTTCATCGGCATAGTTTTGATTCCAGAGGCGTTGTTGTCATGGAGAGTCTGCGAAGGAAAAGTGACAAGGTAGCCATCATTGCCATTTTCATCTCCATTACCGTTGTCATCTCCATTGCTTATGCTGTCAATATTGAAGCCAACATTGCCATTGTCATCATTGTCGGAGTTGGTGTTGGCATTGTTGTGGTCAACATTGTTGTTGCTGGTGTTGTCGTCGCCACTGTTGAGGCATACACCGAGGCCAGTGGCAACACCAATCAAGGATTGGTTTGGCGCAACTGAAATATGTCGAGGTGGACTCTGGGACACTTGATGGATGTCACCATCCACAGGTTCTGTGGCTGGCTGTGGATTTGGGTCCTGTGTTGCATTATGCATGCTGAATGCGCCAGTGCTGACACCCTGCCCGTAGGTGCTCGCATTGATGATGCTGTCCGTCGCTGGAGTGGAAGTTGATCGAGCACAGTGCTGCTGCTGTTGGTTTGGTGAGTTGTTTGCATTGATGATGCTGTCTGTCACCGGAGTGGAAGTTGATCGAGCATGCTGCCGTTGGTTTGGTAAGTTGCGCGCATTGATGATGCTGTCTGTCACCGGAGTGGAAGTTGATCGAGCATGCTGCCGTTGGTTTGGTGAGTTGCGTGCATTGATGATGCTGTCTGTCACTGGGGTGGAAGTTGATCGAGCACGGTGCTGTTGGTTTGGTGACTTGTTCACATTGATGATGCTGTCCGTCGCTGGAGTGGAAGTTGATCGAGCACGGTGCTGCTGCCGTTGGTTTGGTGACTTGTTCGCATTGATGCTGTCTGTCACTGGAGTGGAAGTTGATCGAGTACGGTGCCGTTGGTTTGGTAAGTTGCTCGCATTGATGATGCTGTCCGTTGCTGGGGTGGAAGTTGATCGAGCATGCTGCTGTTGGTTTGGTAAGTTGTGCGCATTGATGATGCTGTCTGTCACCGGAGTGGAAGTTGATCGAGCACGGTGCCGTTGGTTTGGTGAGTTGTTCGCATTGATGATGCTGTCTGTCACTGGGGTGGAAGTTGATCGAGCATGATGCTGTTGGTTTGATGAGTTGTTAGCATTGATGATGCTGTCCGTCGCTGGGGTGGAAGTTGATCGAGCATGCTGCTGTTGGTTTGGTGAGTTGTTCGCATTGATGCTGTCCATCACTGGGGTGGAAGTTGATTGAACACGGTGCCGTTGGTTTGGTGACTTGTTAGCATTGATGATGCTGTCCGTCGCTGGAGTGGAAGTTGATCGAGCACGGTGCTGCTGCTGTTGGTTTGGTGAGTTGTTTGTATTGATAATGCTGTCCGTTGCTGGGGTGGAAGTTGATCGAGTACGGTGCTGTTGGTTTGGTGAGTTGCTCGCATTGATGATGCTGTCCGTCGCTGGGGTGGAAGTTGCTCGAGTGTGCTGCTGCTGTTTTTTGTGAGAACTGGAAAGAAGGCATGCTTCAATTGTGTTTTGCAACAGCAGAAGAAGCCAGTGTCATTGCAATGTTGGCATGTCGAAGTGTGGGATGGGCAGATTGCAAGTGCATGTTGAACATGTGTTGATGTGGAGGAAGATGGGGAAGTGATGTGTGTGATGGGAAGATCAGTGGAGTGGCGATGGAGAAACGACGAGGTTGTGGATTTCGTTGGCGAGTATCCACGAGCAACAGTGAAAGCAACGGAATTGGCGGAACAGGTGTGCGTGAGTGCATGCAAAACATCAACCCACGATGACAGCAAATGCAAAATCACAGCAACGGTGCGACACGACAAGGAGGGTGACGCACGACGCATGATCATTGTTTGTTCAATTCCCACAACTGCAACGATTATTATAAATTTAAGACATGAGGCATGTCGTGAGTCGAGCTGGCCAGTGCAAGAGGATTTGAAAAAACGGCTTCTCATAAAGCGTATTTGGGCGAGTCCGTTGAGTCGCCGCTTGCGTCCGGACGCAAGCTACGTAGGCCAGTACCAGGCCAAAATCATTATGGATATCCCTAATGAGATTTTGGGCCCCCGATGTGACAAATTTGGCACTTCGCATCGATGTGACAAATTTGGATCGATGTGCCACATTTGTCACATCCCGTGTGTTCGCGTCGGCCAGCTGAGGTGGTACTGATAATGTTTTTTCGACTTCCACACAGCGTTATCGCGGAGAGGCGCTTTTGTGTCCTCAAAACTCTTGATTGTTGTTTCTCCAGGATTGGCGTTGTGCTTCTGTTGGTTTCCGACGGCGGTGAGACTAATCAATGCTTCGCAGAACTTGTTTCAGTGCTATTTCCAAGCGAAGTCTGCGATTTTCATCCAATCATTGTCTTTCAACAGTGTCTATACACGAAGCGTTCCGGCGTGCCGATAAATAATTCATTTATGGGGTATGTCCTTAGGGTTCTGAATTCCTTATGTGGCCTTGTTTGGGGCGGAAATTGCCTGCGCCAGAAGGTTCCAGTTAAACAATGAGAGAAGCCACCACACTGGAGGACCATGTTGGTCTGGCATGCGATCTCACCACCTACACGTGGAGGCCAAATAGAGCTGTTGATGCGAACCCAAAAGAAGTGACAAATTTCTCATTAGGGATATTCTCACTCTCCAGATCAATGGAGTTGCGCTACCTACGCCTGAACCGATTGCTCTTTCATGATGTACATGTACTTCGCTACGACCTGCGGATACCGGAAAATGCGTCGCGCGATAACGCTAGTTGTAGAGTTTTGGCCCCTTGTTGCCACTGGTTTGCTTGCTTTTGGGAGAAGCGGCGATTGGATATTTAGAGCTATTTTGTGTTTACTCTAGCTGATCCGTCTTCTACGTCACAGGGGACAGATTCCACGTCATGCAAAACCGCTCACAACACAGCAATTGAAATTGTCCAGCGCCGTGTGACTCTTCCTCCGCAACACAACGCGATGGCTACACTGTACACACCAGTCGCGACACAACAAAAACCCTCCACATCACAAAAAACATCACACACCACACATCACACCACAATCCTCCATGCCATCAAGCAGACGATGAGCACAACTGTTGGCAAGTTCCGCTCACGGTAACCTACGATCGTGGAAGATGGTGTTGGTTGATAGTCGTCTGTTTGCTATTTCATTACGTTGGCACTCCGATACTCTCGGTGTCCGTTCGTTCTCTTGCCCGATGCTCTCGGCGCTTCAATCTGTTTTGTAGATTCGGTCTCCGACTATGAGTCGGTACGCGAGATCCTCTCTCGCTCCTCTCTGTATTCTCTCTCTCTCTCTCTCACCATCGTGTGCTCGTGCTACACGATACTCCGTGTTCGACACTCCGTTCATTCAGTACTGGCTTCTACTCCATGAGTACTTACCATTTGAAGTTCACCTTCAGTATCCATGATCTTCATGGGTCATCGTATCTTCGCCTCCTGCTCTGACTTGGAGACGGCTGTCGACGTGGTGACATGTTGACATCCTATCGACGTCAGTAGGCGTCCTTCTGTTCTCCAGATGTCACGTTCCATTGGTGATGCAGTAGTCTGTCAGATGATATCGTCATCTGAGGTTTAGTTGGGAAGTACCTCGAGATTCTCTTGGTACCATTGATGCATGGACGGACGATCTTCTGATTCTCTCAGAAATCGTTATTTGCAAATTTCCTCCAGAAATCTTGCCCCTTTTCATGTGTTCCATTTCCCCTGTAATTCTGACGAATCACAGTATACTATCGACACGAGTATAGTTATACCGTCCAAGTGCGTATGAGAGAATAGCGGGTGAACGATGCACATATACACGTACATCTTGACATGTACTCACATGTACATCTCGACACCCTTCCTGTGTGCATTCGGTCATTCGAATGTTCTCGATGTGTCAAGGTACGACTTCTCGTGTTCACGTTGTAAGTCGGCCTTGATGTTCTTGGTGAATCCGTCGCTTGTGTTCTGCTCGGATTTGACAAAAATGATTTCGATGGTTTTGTTGATTACCATGTTCCTCACGTAGTGATGACGCACGTCGATGTGCCGCGATCGTTGGGATGTTGATGGGTTCTTGGCGATGAAGATCGCTCCGATGTTGTCCACACGGACCTTGATCGGTGTCTTCACTGGGACGCCCACACTTTCGAGTAGCTGTACGACGAAGAAGATTTCCTTTGCCGCTTCGGAAAGGGCAACGTATTCTGCTTCGGATGAGCTGAGTGTGACGGCCTTCTGTGCCTTGGATCGCCAAAGGATTGGCACCTTGCACAGGTATAGGATGAATCCCCCTACGCTGATTCTTGTGTTCTTGTCTCCTGCATATTCGCTATCGCAGAAGAGCTCCATGTCCCAGCCGTCGTCGTCTGGACGCGCTGGATGGATCTTCAATCCATAGTCCTTTGTATCTATCACATACTTGATGATCCGATACATCTCCTTCATTGCGGCCTTGGTGGGCCCGATCAATACCTTGGAGAGTTCCCTCACAGGGTTCGCGATATCTGGTCGCGAGTGCTTGATGAGGAAGAGTAGCATACCGACGCCTCGGCGGTATTCGGCATGTTCTTCCGGTCCGACCTTCTGCAGTCCGTTATCTTCGGATGGTCGTACGATGATTTGACCCGGGGTTCCCGGTGTCCCATAGCGTTGCATCTTCTCAACCTTGGTTCCGAACTCTTCGATGAGGTGTCGGATGAGATGTGGTTGACGCAATGTCGCTCTAGTCTTGTCATGGTTCAGTTCAATGTTGCAGCTGAGGTAGTCTCCGAGTCCACGCTCGATTGTCACCTTGAACTTGCTGCCTTGGATATCCTTCAGGAAGGTTTCCAGTGCCTTGGAATCTCCGCAACAGAAGCAATCGTCCACGTAGATGGCCACGATCATGCTTCCTTCGTTCGTCTTCCTGTAGAACAGGCACGGGTCTGCTGCGCTCTGTTCGAAGTTGATGTTCTTGAGGGTCGATACCAACATCTTGAACCACTGCCTGGCGCTCTGCACAAGCCCGTAGATTGGCTTGTGTAGGGTCAGGGCTTCGTCTGGTTGATGATCCATCCCGTTGGGACAGTTCATGTAGATCTCCTCGTCGAGGTCTCCATGTAGGAATGCCGTTACGACATCGACGAGTGCGCAGTCCATCTTCTTGATTAGCATGATCACCATCATGACCCGATAGGTCACGTCATGGATGACGGGTGAGTAATGCTCTTGGAAGTCTACTCCTGCGACTTGCGAATAGCCACATGCAACGAGCCGTGCTCGATGTGTGCCGTCACGCTTCAGCTTGAAGACCCATTTGCACTTGCAGCATCTGCGGCCGCGTGGGATGGCGTCTCGTTTGATCTTGCTATACACCTTGCGTGTATCCATGGAGTCGAACTCCTTCTTGATGGCTGCTCGATATCCCTTTTGATGGATAGGATCTGGGTGATTGAAGGCTCCGTCGAACGTTGTAGGTTCGATGTGCTTCTCTGGTTCCTTGTTCTCGTCCTGCATCGACAGTCCGATGTCGATCGCTGGTGATTCGGTAATGATTGCATTCATTCCGTATAATCCAGTTGTGCTATGATGAGTGATCTCAATCTCTTCATCTTCGTCTTCGATTTCCTCATCATCTGTAGTTTCGTTGTTAGAGTCGTCGATCATCTCGTCGCTGAGTTCGTCACTCGCCTCATTGGATGATGAATCGCTCTCATAGCCTTCTTCCTTTCGACCTCGTTCGTTGAAGTCTGCGAGCTCGCGCAGAGCTCTGGGAATACTCTTCCCTGCAGTTGACTTGGGATTAGCTTCTCCCTTCCTGCCTCGTGCTTCGTGACGTCGGATCCTCTCCTTTCTAGCTATGTCACGCTTGCTTGGTTTGCTTGGTGGAGATCTGGATGGTGTGTCATGTGTAGACCTCGCTGGTGTGTTCGGAGGGGTGACGCCTGTGTCATCGTCGACTTCGTCGCCGGATGGTAGGATCTCATCATCCTCATGATTGGATTCGCTCCGATCTTCCTCGTTATTTCGGATTACTTGAGTCACTACTCCGTCGTCCTCATTATCCTCATCATCGCTGTCTGATAGGATGTAGTATCTGTTGCTATCAGCGAAAGATACTCTCTTTGCTTCCGATGTTTGACGCGTTGCCGTCCTTGGCGTTGCTCCCTTCCGTCCGATGGTTGTGAAGCCGTCTGCGTCCGTTGTTCCTGTTTCATTGGATATGATTGGTGCTGGTGCCCAGCCACGGAACTGTCCGTATGATTGGTTGAGCCATTTGATGTCTCGTGAACAGATGAGTGACTTGGTCGATAGTCTGTACATGTTGTAGACCCCTGATGCATGTTGGTGTGCATATCCGATGAACACCATCTCTTCTCCTCTATTCTTGAGCTTGGCGGTAATCCCGCCGTAGGTAGTCTTCACAACACCCACCTCTCCAAACGTGCGCAGTGCATCCGCATATGGTGGATCGTTGCCAAAGAATTGTCGATGTGGTGACTCCTTCTGGTTCTTCGCTACGGTGATGTTGGCGATGGCGGTAGCAGTGCTAGCAGCCGCTGCCCACAGGCCATGCCTATACTCTTCGTCAAGCTGTGCTCCGTTGAGCATGGAGCGGACTTTGGTGTAGAGGTACGCGAACTTGCGTTCTACTCTGCCATTCTGTTGCGGCGTATTCGATGCCGTGTATTCGAATTTCACGTTGAGTCCTGCATCGATGAGAATATCCTCCGTGGATTTGTTCTCTCCGCTGTTGTCACCTCGGAAGATGATCTGTTGGTCACCAGTCTGTGACTTGATCGTCTGGACGAATCGTTTGATGTATCCTGGTTGATCACTTTTGTTCTTGAGAAAGAAACTCCAGCAGTGATCCGTGCAGTCGTCCACGATCAGGGTCCAGTAGCGTTTATCTCCGAAGCTTATGTGTTTAGTGTAACTAATGTCAATGAAGAGCCGTTCGCCACGGCGAGTTGCTCTCGGAATGGTTGCCTTCGGAATATTCTTCACTCTTGCGTTCGCGACCGCGCAGTCGCGACATACCGGCATCTCGCCGATAATCTTCCATCCATATTGAGCGGCCGTTCGCTTCATGGTCTCGAGTGGCGCGTGGCCGAGCATTCGGTGCAGGTTCACCGCGCTGATCTCCTTAGATGGATTCTTGACGATGGCTGTTGAAGCCTTGTCGTCGTCTGTTGGCATGATGGGATGCATCTGCACTCCCGTGATGAATCCGTTGGATGTGGGGAAGACTCGATCGAACACGATCTTCGTTCCGGATCCGTTGATGATGTCCATCAGAATGCCGTTGTTACCAAGCTGGTAACCGTTGTACAGAGCCTTGTTCGTGGAGAAAAGGTTCACCGCCATCTTGGGTGTGTACTTCACATCATCGAGCCGGATGACGTGGCCAGTGTTGTTTCGTTGCTTGACCTTCAAGCGAATGGATCCCATCTTGGGAGAGTCCAGTTTCGTGCTGTCTCCCACTTGGACGAAGGACTTGATGTGCCGCACGTTGAAGAGAGCGGCGTCCGAATTTACGATGTGACACGAAGCTCCGCTGTCGGCGAGCCAAGTGTCCTTGTTGACTTTGTCCTTGTACTTGGTGCTCAGCTCGTGGAGTTGTTCCACGGCTGCCGCAGCTATCTCGTCGTTGAAGCTGCCGTCGTCGTCGTCTTCGTGGACTCCATCTTCGTTGTATGGAGGATGATGATCTCCGTCATCCATGTCATCGGGTAGTTGCGTGTAGTCCAATGGAATTGTACTGTTCCGATGAGATCCTGTGGCAGGATCGTATGGGTGGACGCGTGATCGCTCTCGTAAGAGCACGCGCATGCATCCTCCAAGGATGTAATGCAGATCCGTCTCTGGGATCGTTTCCGAGTCGTTTCCTTCCAGTATGCGGTTGATGATGATCGCGTTGGCGAGGATCTCTTCGATTGATTCGAAGTGCTCGGATAGGATGGATCCCATCATGTTCACCCATATTGGCATGAGTGCTCCTCGTGTGGTTCCTGGGAACACTCGCATCCCCGCTTCCATCACGGCGTCAAAGATGAGCTGCTTTTGGATTATCAATGCTGTTGCTGTTGCATTCGGGATGGTGCTGTGACGGAGGAGGTAGTCGACGCTGTTGGGATCCTCAATATCTGGGAAGTCGATATTCGCTGGATAGACGACACGCTCGTTTGGATTAAAGTTGTCGTCTGGATGATCCTCGGTTTCGTCGCTGTCATCTTCGTCGAAGATGCCCGATCTGTTGTTCCCCGCCGCTGGAGGAGGTGGCGCCGCGGCGCGGCGCGTTTCGCCTTGATTGATGAAGGTTCCCGTTCTCTCGTATCTCCCAGCTTGAGGAGGAGGCAATTCGTCGTGGTTCGCCTCGTCGTCTTCATCTGCGCCGTCCTCGTCGGCGTCGTCGTCATCGCTCATGGCCTCTTCGATGTCGCTATCGTTGGCCTCGTCCATCTCAGCTTCGTCGCCGTATGAACCGATCAGGTCGTGCGCGTTGAAGCAGCATTCGTAGCTCACTTCGCGTCTTGGATCCACCTCGTGGATGATGGGCTCCTCGCTGAGCCACTCCGGGATGATCTCATCATCCTGTACTTCGTCGTCACTCCCGACGCATGCGAAGTTATCGAAGAAGGAGTCTTCGATGTAGTCGTCGGACACCAACATGTAGAGTGGCATGTCCTTTGCTGAGAGTACCATCTCGTGTCCGCTCTTGTCGTGTCCTTGTGTTGCTGTGTTGGCCTGCTCGTCGGCCTTCTTCTTCTCGTTGAACTTCTTCTTTCGGCACTCCGCCTCGCGGTGTCCGAAGATGCCACAGTAGTTGCACTTGCCCTTGAAGCCGCTTCCCTTGTTGCGCTTTCCGTTCATCTTGTTGTTGTTGTTGTTGTTTTTCTTGTTGTTCGATTTCTTGCGTTCTGGGCAATCGGCGGATCTATGGCCATACACGCCACAGTTGTGACAAGTACCCTTGAAGTTACCGGTGCTTGTGAAGCCGGTGTCGTTGCTCTTCGTGTTACTGTCTTGGAAGTCGTCGACGTATGCTTTGCCTCCTCTGTGCGTGGCGTATGCAGTGCGGAGTACTCCTCTGATCGTGTTGATGGTGACCAGTTCCGGATTGAACGTGAGTTGGTGTTGGAAGTTCACGATGTGGGTTTTGTATTCCACGCTCACCGTGCTGAGAATCTGCATGATCATTTCCTCGTCCGAGATCTCATACTTGACATCGTGGAGACGCGATCGTAGACTCTCGAGTTGCGTGATGTAGATGTCGGGGTCCGTGTCTCTCTTCATCTTTTCGTTGTTGAATTGGCGCTTGAGTTTGATCTTCGTCACCGCATCGGATGGTCGGAACTTCTCCGCGAGAACGTTCCACGCTCCGTGTGCGTCTCCTTCAGGGTAGTCGTCGGAGATGCATTGGTTGATGTACTGGATGGCCTGCTTGCCTTTTCCCTTCTCTGCATCCATCATGAGGATCAGATCGCTGAAGCAGTCGCATCCCAGCTCGTAGATCTCCTCCATCGCTTCCTTGTCTTCATCGGTGGCTGCCGCGATCTTGCTCACTGTTGGCACCTTGGTCTTGCCCAACATCACGTCTCTCGTCTTCTGTGCACGAGCGTATGCCTTTGCTTGGGACTCCCATGCGCTGTAGTCTTCCTGTTCACCGCTGAACATCGGCGCCTTGATGCGTCGCTTGTTCATGTTGGCTGATGTCGCCATGTTGGTTCGTTGTTTCGTCATTGGTGCGCTCGCGCCCTTGATTTCCGTCGGTTTCTGTGTTACCGATTCTTCGATTTTCGCCTGTTGTTGCGCGGAGATTGTTTTCGTCACAAATTCTCCTCCTGGTGGTGTCTCACTTTTCCCACCCTGTTTGGCTGTGCGAATGCTCTTCGTCACACCAGTCTCCTCTTGCTTGATCGCCTTGAGAATACTCTTCTCCTTACGATGTAGTCTTGCAGACCGTTCTTCTTCGGTCTCGTCGATCGCGCTTGCGTCTGCGCTTGATAGGACAGTAGCCGCGGCTGCTTCCTTCTCTTGTCGTGATGGAGTCTCACTCGCACCTTCTTCTCTCTTGATAGTCGGATTGGACAGAGGGATGTCTTTCAATTCCTCTTCCTCGCTCATTCAGCCTGCTGCTCTTGAATGATGTTCGTCTTCCTCGCACGATACGATTCGCGGGCTCGCCCTGATCTATCGTTTATAAACGTGTTGGCAAGTTCCGCTCACGGTAACCTACGATCGTGGAAGATGGTGTTGGTTGATAGTCGTCTGTTTGCTATTTCATTACGTTGGCACTCCGATACTCTCGGTGTCCGTTCGTTCTCTTGCCCGATGCTCTCGGCGCTTCAATCTGTTTTGTAGATTCGGTCTCCGACTATGAGTCGGTACGCGAGATCCTCTCTCGCTCCTCTCTGTATTCTCTCTCTCTCTCTCTCACCATCGTGTGCTCGTGCTACACGATACTCCGTGTTCGACACTCCGTTCATTCAGTACTGGCTTCTACTCCATGAGTACTTACCATTTGAAGTTCACCTTCAGTATCCATGATCTTCATGGGTCATCGTATCTTCGCCTCCTGCTCTGACTTGGAGACGGCTGTCGACGTGGTGACATGTTGACATCCTATCGACGTCAGTAGGCGTCCTTCTGTTCTCCAGATGTCACGTTCCATTGGTGATGCAGTAGTCTGTCAGATGATATCGTCATCTGAGGTTTAGTTGGGAAGTACCTCGAGATTCTCTTGGTACCATTGATGCATGGACGGACGATCTTCTGATTCTCTCAGAAATCGTTATTTGCAAATTTCCTCCAGAAATCTTGCCCCTTTTCATGTGTTCCATTTCCCCTGTAATTCTGACGAATCACAGTATACTATCGACACGAGTATAGTTATACCGTCCAAGTGCGTATGAGAGAATAGCGGGTGAACGATGCACATATACACGTACATCTTGACATGTACTCACATGTACATCTCGACACACAACCATTCGAATCACAGGTGTACCTCACACATATCATCACTACTACTATGATTTGAAGTTACATCTCTGCTGTGTTGGTATCCTGCTCTGCTTTGCTGTGATGCTCGGTCTTGCCAGCCAGACAGGCCACTTCAATTGTGTTCATGGTGGGTGCTGCCTTGGTGTTGCTGTTGTTGTTGTGAGGCTCAATGATCTCGGCTTTGCTCTTGCTGGGCGTCTTCTTCTTCTTGCCTTCCTTTTGTTGTTCAGCCTCCTCATTGGCTCTGGTAGTATCAATGATTTGCTTGTCCAGCAATGGAATGAGGCTGCTGTTTGTTGGCAGGTTTGTTTTCAGGCACTGCAGACCACTGATAGCCATCACCTTCAGTGCATCATTGTACATACCTTCGATGTTGGGTTTGGCATATTTGAAGCCAGCTGATTTGCCTTTGTTGCCTGTTGCAGCTGGTTTCTTGGTGGTTGCGTTGGTTACCTCCCCCTCCAACGCGAAGTCCGTGTGAGACACGGTAACGCCGATCTTGTTGCCATCCTCGTCAGTTTCAGTGAACGTTTGTTTCCGCACGTTCATGCTCAGTCCCTTGCGCTCCGTCACAAATTCGTCACCTCCTTTCGCAGCACAAATTGCGTAGGCGATCTGATGGTGGCGAACATACGCACGCGCCACCTTGTCCAACCCAAATTGCTCCCAACAGGTTTTGCAAGCATTCCACAATGCCTCAGTGGTAAGCAATCGGCTTCCATGGTGCTCACCTTGATATGCTGACACGTGTTTCGACATCGCTGGGAATATCGCATCGTCTTTCACATTCGTGATGGGAGAATTTGGTGGTTGCAGTCGTAAGTGCCATCCGCGACTGTCGAACTCCTCGTTGATGAATCTGAGTAGTTCTGTGTCTCTGTGTGGCCCTGCGCCATCCATCTGGTACCGAATCACCACATTCTTGCCCGTTTTGGTCCTGATCTTGTTGGCGAGCGAATCCAGTGCAGGAATTTCTTTTTCGCGGAAGAATTTCTTGAGGCTATACTTCGGCTTGGGCTTATCAGGAGGACCACCTGTTTCCTTGCTGCCTGTGATCTCCAGTGCTTGGAAGTACAGTTCACCCTTCACACGAGAGATTTTGTTGGGATCTGGAAGGAGCTTGTACTCGGTTGGCGAGATCCAAGTTCGCTTGTACGTATTCTTCTGCGCTGGGACCATGCGCCCAACACGTTCAAAGCTGACCCGATACGCCTTTCCTCCTTTTGCAAAACAGTTATTTGTTGGGGCGAACGCTGTTGATGCAATCGCCATGGTCTTTTCGATGTGGCACTTGTGGTGCACAGCATGGTCAACAGGCTTAACTCCCATCTGGGGCACATGTTTGAGGTTGCGCCAAGCGACAATAGAGTAGAACCACTTCTCGTCCATGTGGACAACAACAACTTGCGTATTTGGGAACCGCTCAGCTGATTCCCAGAACACACAGAAGTCCTTGGCCCAGATCTCGCGCTTTGTCTTGATGATGCCCTTGATCTTGGGGAGCATTGTTGTAGAACGGTATTCGCTGCCCTTCAATCCCATCACGTACGTTCGGATGGTGTCTTTGCAGACGCATTGGACGTTGCCCCTTCCTGCTAGTTCGCGTGCAACATCGTCCCACGAGAATGCGCCATTGCATCGTTGCAACACATCCTGGAGCTCAAATTGCTGGAACGGACCGCGCTCCAACCACAAATCAGACAGAGCTTTTGCGGATGCCAGGTCTTCAGGAGAAGCATGGTCAAAGGCATCAGAGATGTCATCAGTTGTCAACCGTTGTCTTGGATGTTTAAGCCGCATTTGCTTTGCAAAGATGGCACGCGCCGTGAAGTATTGCTGTTGCTTCTTGGGGCAGGTGAAGATGGTGTTGCCCGCGTCGCTGCGCTTCTTCCGTCCCAGCTTGTTCTATTGGAAATTCTTGATATTCCGGGCAACAGTGGTGCGGTCAACATCCCAAGCGTGCGCGATCAATTTCATGTTGGCTGGGATCGCACCCAAATTGAAGTAGAGAACGATGTAGGTTTGCTGTTCATCTCTGCCAAGTTGTTTCTTTCTATTGGTGGTCTTAGTGTTGCTACGCCCTCTATCCTTTCGCATCCATCCTTTCGTTGTTGCGCCTTTCTCCATCTGCTTCGTGAGACGGGCGATGGCTGCTGTCCTGTGCTCTCGTGCCAGCTCGAGAAAAGCAGCGATTTTGGCTTCTTGCGATTCCATGGTAGTTGGGGATGGTGTGGGGGGCTTAGCCTTGTTGTTGACACGTGTAGCAGCGACGGAGCGATGCTGGGGAGAAAGGAGGGAAGGCTTAGCAAGGCCACCAGCGTTTGGAGTCTGTGCGAAGGTAGCAAGGCTGTGTGGTGCGCACAGATCCTCACGAACGATGTACATTTGGCGTTGCCTCATCACTGGGGTCACCATGACCATCGCCACCTCTCCTGGTGCAAGAGGCTCATCGCGTTTGACTGTAGCACCTTCAACAGTCAGCTTCATCAGCGACTGGACATGGCACACACCGAGGTCATGAACCCTGCCACGTGAGTCCGTGTGGGATGACACGTTCACACAGTCACCAGCGAGCATCATGCTTGCAAGCTGAAGATCACAGTGATTGCAGGATGATGTGAATTTTGTTAATGGAGGCTGCAGTGTACTTCAAAGGGGCATCGCGACGCACATCAGAAACACGAGGACAGCGACACAGCGCATCGCATCACCAGCCATCAACGCACAGCACAGCACAGCGCAGCGCATCACAAGGGGCATGGGCAACATTGGATGGTCACAAGGTGCATCGTATCGTCCACTCTCTCCGATGTGGAGGGTCACAGTCATTGTACATTGTTGTACAACCAATGGCTACAAGCAGCAGAGAATCAACAGCAGCTCGTCCCAGATGCGCAATGTTTCCGTTGTCCACTTTGTGACGATTGTCGGAATGTGTGTACTCGGATGTGTATGCATCAGTCACACTTGCTTGCCGCCATCTAGACTATTCAGTGGCGGAATCACGACACAAAACTATGACGTCACAGGGATACCATCGCTGTACCACGAATACACCGCGATACTACGACGCCAGGATACCGCGATACCAGCGGATACCACAGTATCCATCACACGTGACGTCACATCGAGACCTTAACTACCAGGTCTACAGGAATGAAATATGTTGTGAATATTCCATCAGATTCGATCAATCATCAGGTTCAACAAAACCTGAGAACGGAACAACGACGAGACAACGAGAGAGAAACGACAACGTTGACGATCAAGTCAACATCAACGAGCAACATGAGAGCAATGTGCATGAAGGTGCAAGAGGATTGCACCAAGCAATGAGAGCAAGGAAGAGATGGATCAAGAGAGCATCTTGATCATCTCATACCCCACGCTCGCTCACCAACAATCAATAGCAACAACAGTAACAGTAACAGAAACACTTTCGACAAAGAGTGTGACTACTACCGATTCTCCGTGCGCGGAGCCTTCCAACAGACGATAGTTTTGTTGTTGTGGAATGGAGGCGCAATCCGGGACTCGAAAAGTGTTCTCATTGGTTGGCACATTCGGTAGAATTGTGGTTAATCTCCATGGCCCCCAGCAGCAAAAACTGGTTGAGAACACCAAACACAACACAACACAACAACACGACAATGGAGAAACACAACAAAACTCCTCAAGCGCCGTCGAACGGCATCATCAACACTGCAACAACCAGCGGTCCAGTGCAAGATCTGAGCGCATAGGCGGAGCCGCCATGTAAAGCTTGGTGGATGAGCGAGAGGGGGATGCCATCGTGGTCGATTTGGGACCGTAGCAGGCCCACGCGCACACGACACGATTCGGAGGAAAATCTGCTCGTTGGACATGGCCTCTGCCTGGAATGCACAGGCCATACCAACGACTATTGATGGGCAAGACGCATCCAAGAGGATGGTATGAAGGCTCCCACGAAGTTTGAGGGTCGGAGGTGGCCTGGAAGGTGCCCTCCGCAAGAAACAAGTGGAGGGCAAGCGTTTTTTGGTGGGTGGCGGCGGACACATCACGTGACTTTGGTGGTGATGGGTGCCATTCACAAGTCACCCAAATCACCAAGCCACTCATATGAGATGTGTTCGGAATCAACTCAAGATGACCATGGCGAAGTATCCTGCGCGGATACGGTCTGGAAGAGGCTTCAGCCTGGGATGCACATGAAAGGGATTTCTTTGGGTGTCGGAAAAACAGCATGATGACATCATCACATGGAGGTGTACCTTTGGAGGTATGAGCGCCCCACCCATTCTGAACACATCAGTGTGTCGCCAGAGAATGTGGGAACGCATGAGGGGCATGTGGAGGAGCTGCAAGGATCATATCGACGAGATACGGATCCAAATCCGAACGGCATCCGTGTCGGAATCCGGTGTTCGAAAATTCTGCGTTTCAGTGCAGGGACAGTTTGGAGTATGAGATGCGGCTATCTGCGCAGGATCTTCATGGAGTGGATAGATGGGGGGTATCTGGAGCCAGTGTGGTGCGCGGATTGTGAAAATGCCAGGGATGATAATGATGATCATGGGTGCTGAAGGTAGGGCAGCATGGTGCCATCGAGAATTTTTGGAATCCACCACATGACAGACAGCAAGCCAAAAGGACATTAAAAATAAAGTTCATACAAATTTAACTTCGATATTCAGAATCACTGATAGCCACGCGTCCGGATACACTGTTTTTTTATTGTAAGCGATGTGTTGTTGAGACATAGCATCATAAGCAGTTGTTTGGATGGTGTTGGGTGTGCTCTATTTTAGTCTACTTTAGCACGAGTCATTGCCCGCAAAACTAAAAAAACACTCCACAACTAGTGTTATCGTGAGTGCATCAACTGCGACTTGCAGCTCGTACCACAAGGATACCGCAATACCAGCAGATACCACAGTATCCACCACATGTGATGTCATCTCAAGGCCTTACCTACCAGGTCTACAGAGAATGAAATATGCTATAAATAATCCATTAGATTCCATCAATCATCAGATTCAACAAAACCCAAGAATGGAACAACAATGAGACAACAAGACAACAACCAGATCAACGACAACAAAGGCAACATCAACAAGCAACAAGAAGAGCAATGTGCATGGAGGTGCAAGAGTATTGCACCAGCAATGAGAGCAAGGAAGAGATGGATCAAGGAGCATCTTGATCATCTCATTCCACATGCACGCTCATCAACAATCAGTAACAACTACAGTAACAAGTAACAGAAACACATACAGCCAAAGAGTGTTACAACTACTGATTCTCTGTGCGTGGAGCCTTCCAACAGCGCCAACAACAGAACCAATTGCGTTGGATGTTGTTGTTGTTATTGTTGCTTTGGATGTTGGTGTTGTTGTTGTTGTGTTGGATGTCAACTTTGTTGTTGTTGCTTTGGATGTTGGTGTTGTTGTTGTTGTGTTGGATGTTGGTATTGTTGTTGTTGCTTTGGATGTTGTTGTTGTTGTTGTTGTTGTGTTGGATGTTGATTTCGTTGTTGTTGCTTTGGAAGTCAATTTTGTTGTTGTTGTGTTGGATGTCAATTTTGTTGTTGTTGCTTTGGATGTTGTTGTTGTTGTTGTTGTTGCTTTGGATGTTGATTTTGTTGTTGTTGCTTTGGATGTCGACTTTGTTGTTGTTGCTTTGGATGTCAATTTTGTTGTTGTTGCGTTGGATGTTGGTGTTGCTGTTGTTACTTTGGATGTTGATTTCGTTGTTGTTACTTTGGATTTTGGTGTTGTTGTTGTTACTTTGGATGTCGATTTTGTTGTTGTTACTTTGGATGTTGGTGTTGTTGTTGTTTCTTTGGATGTCGACTTTGTTGTTGTTGCTTTGGATGTTGGTGTTGTTGTTGTTGCTTTGGATGTCGATTTTGTTGTTGTTACTTTGGATGTTGTTGTTGTTGTTGTTACTTTGGATGTCGACTTTGTTGTTGTTGCTTTGGATGTCGATTTTGTTGTTGTTGCGTCGGATGTCATTATTGGCATTGGCTGATGCAACAACGTACTCCACACACTCCAGGTAGCCGTTGGAGCGTGCCTCATGAAGGGGAGTGGAACCAGAGTTGTTTTTGCAGTTGATGTCAGCCTTGCATGAATCGATGAGGTACTTCACACACTCCAGCCTGCCATTGCAGCATGCGTGATGAAGGGGAGTGTCACCATCGTTGTCTTTGCAGTTGATGTCAGCCCTGCATGATTCGATGAGGTACTTCACACACTCCAGCTGACCATAAATGCATGCCACATGAAGGGGAGTGGGACCATTGCTGTCTTTGCGGTTGATGTCAGCTCTGCATGATTCGATGAGGTACTTCACACACTCCAGATTGCCGGTCATGCATGCCATATGAAGGGGAGTCCAACCACAGTCGCCTTTGCAGTTGATGTTCGCCCTACATGATTCGATGAGGTACTTCACACACTCCAGCTGGCCGGCGCAGCATGCGTCATGAAGGGGAGTGAAACCACAGTCGCCTTTGCAGGTGATGTTCGCCCCACATGATTCGATGAGGTACTTCACACACTCCAGGTGGCCGGCCATGCATGCCATACGAAGGGGAGAGAAACCAGAGCCATCTTTAACCGTGTTGACATCAACTTCTTCATTCTGCGTCTTGTTCTGCTTCTTCCATTCCTTCAACACCGACAAGTCACCTTTCACAGCAGCAATAAGGAGGTGTTTGCCTGTAACATTTGGCATTTCGGGAGGATGGTTGCTGGACGTTGGACGTTGGACGATTGGCGTTGGATTGGCTGTCGAGGAAGAGTGTAGCTCGAGTTACCCTTGGCAGAGATATCGATGTTTGTGTATGCAACAGCTTGTATGAGTATGAGTATGAGTACCATACGCTGTGTGATGAGTATGAGTGGCAATTCGATGTCTGCCGTTAATGTGCTCGAGTATGGGGTTGAGTGGTGTGTGTTGTTGTCTTGTTCGCATGGTCTTCCTCTCTGGTTCGTGGAGTTTGGATACTTCTCTTGATCGCACCCCCCTGGTTCACGTGGGCGGAACCTTCTGTTGATCGCACCTCTCTCTGGTTCGTGGAGTTCGGATCCTTCCGTTCTCATCCATCACGAAGATGCAAACGGACAGCAAGAAAGAAGCACCACAACAGAGTTCTCTTCTGTGACATCGTTGAAAACGAGATTCTTCGACTGATACGACTACGAGGAAGACCATCGAAGAAGATCAATGCCTGTTTGGACGTCTGTCAAAGCACAACAAGCGCGAGAGGTCAATTCTTTCGCTGCTTTCGCCGCTTCCATCGAAGACGATCGAGCAGCTGTATTTGGAGTTCGCTTTTCAAACGTTTTGGCGTTGTAAGCGTTATTCTCCGACAAATTCCACAGTCAGTGGAGTCAAAGTAGTCGATGTGACTCCCAATCATGTTTCAACGTTTTCCATTGGTTCTGGTGGAACCTGTCGCTCTGTTTGAAACGAAAGTCCAAGCTCCGATCTTGTTTCACGCCTCCATCCACTACTGTCATACTCGTAAAAGACCGTTGAATGAACATCATTCCCCAAAAGCGATCGGAAGAGAGTGAACAACAAAACACTCTCTCCGATCATCACGAAATTGATGTCTCCTCTCTCGAATGGTTACATCGGCACCGTGATTATTGCACGTAGGAGACCCAACGCTCCACTATACTACTACTAATAGAGATGATGCAGATCCAACTATAATGGATGATGCTCATCACACTGCTCTCAATGAAGTCAACAGTCTCGTTGGGATTCATATCAGCTCTACAAGAGTAAGGCCTGCAATCACACCACAAACTCGTACACCTAATGCACTACCACGGATTGATCACCCTTCGGCATTCAGTAAGTTCCCCTTGTATTCTTCCTTGTTCTATCAGCCAGTGTGTTGGCAACACCAATGCTGACCCCACCTTGTGCGCTTGGAGTATGGGTGGCTGCCCCTCTCTCATCATGTACGTATGGAACCCTGCAGATGCCTACTTTGCAGGCCAAAAGCCCTACCACCACCGTAATCAGGTCGAGGGGGTGCTTGTCACAACACAGCTATGATTGCTTTCTGTTGATACTACAACAAACAATAGCGTTTTCCTTCTTGACACACAACATGGTGACAAGGTTGTCAAGACACTTGAAGTTGGGTCCATTGACCCAACCACCTGCAAACTTTGCAGCGACCTTCCACACGACCCCAGCACGCTCTACCTCTAGGCAGGTGCCTGCCTCAGCCCCAACGGAGGTTGGTCCTTGAACTGTGTGCTTGAGCTATCTGGCCGTCCTTTCACCAACACCTTGGTGTCTTTCCACATCATCTCTAACCAGTCTGCAAGCACTCAATGCCAGACAGTTGATGGGGTCATCTTGGTCAACACAAGCCGTTGAGCCACCACATTTTCCATGTGCGGATTCCATTTTTCGTATGGTACGGTTGAATGGAGGAGCGGAAAGTGAGAAAGATGGCGTGCCCAACAAGAAGAATTGCATTGGGGGCATGATAACGCATTCCACAGTGTCACATGGCGACGACATTTGCCATTGCAGTTCAAGAATGGGTGCGTGTGAAGCAATCGAAGCATCATTGTTTCAAGATTGTGGCATGCCATGGTTCAATACAATACAAACCAGTACGGTTTGACAGTCTGCGCAGATAGGATGGACAAGCAGAGAGAGAGAGAACAAGCCACGACTTGTATGGTCGCCGTATTGAATGCCGAAACTGCGTGATTTCGCGTGACGAGGGCATGACGTCATATTCTTTGACTTCCATTGTGGTCGTATCCTCCATAGTTGCTCCCGCTTGAAGACCGCTCTCCAAAGATGCCAGCGATCTGCGAAGATGCCATGCCAAAATCAAAGAGTGTCACTGGACCCACGGTGCCGCACATGGTCTTGGGCTTGGTGGCAGTCCACGTGTGGGTGATGCCCTTGCCTCCAACCAAAGATGGGCCGTGCACAGAACCCATACATCGCTGCGAGTGCCATGGAAATGGTAACGAACTTCATCGTGCAATGGTCTGGAGTTTTGGTTTCTGCGAGCATTATGTTCTCTCCTGCGCGCGGTCGGTGTGACAGAGCACATGCGTATGGTAGTCCTGCTTTCCGTCAGCTCTCGTTTGTCACTTTGGTGGTTCCAATCTTGTGTGCCCCGCTATGGATATTGTGAGCACACAGCATCGCTCCGCCACAGTGATCATCGAAATGAAGACAAGGCATTATGCACGCGACTTGTCCAGCACAGTTTGATGACAACACATTTTGCATGAACACAAAAGCAACATCAAGGTGTAAACCGCGACACGTGCGTGACACGATACGCATTCCAAAAGCCACACGTGTGGGGCGTTCACGCAAGTATGTCGACTGTGACAAGGTCATGTGTTTACGGTGCAATTCTTCCAAACGACATCATCAAACGACTATCAACTCGATCCTCAATTCTCGATGTCGATGAACAAACAAAGTTCCCTGAGTTCAACATGAAACCGAACAACTCGAAAAAATACAGATTCTGAATCATCTCAGTCGATAACACAATGCTTCATTTATGCACGAAATTCTTCTGACCAAAGAACAATAATCGTGAAGCAACCAACTTCGAGCAGTCGAGGACACGTGTTGCCTACAAGAAAACAATTTTTCCTTCTTGCAGGCGCTAGAATTGGCGAAATGGGGAACCACCTGTATTCAGTCACAAGCAAAACATGGCAGCAGCTCTTGTGCATGTAGGTGACACCTTCCTCCCTTCATTTAGTTTAGACAATTGTGCCATCATCACAGCTGCGCGTTTCGACAGCAGCAACCAAATCTCCAGCTCAATTCAGTTTCCATGGTGTTGCAACAAGGTCTTCTTGACAGGCTGGAAGCATTCCATGGATCAGAATCCACAACTCCGACACAGTGTTGTTGGATGCAAAACGAGGTCATTCCGTTTTTCTAGTCCACCAGCAGAGATACAAGCCACATGGAACTTCGAACCGTGCAAAGTGAAAGTGAGGTCACGCAGAAATCGCGTCCATACATTCTCGTCGTCTTCCAATATTGTGGATCCTATCATTACACTTTCTACAACGCCACGATCACTCGATCGGTAACGTATTCAGAGCTACTCCGAACGTATCTCCGCGTGAATTAGTCGTTCTGTCATTTCCACTTTGCCAAGGTGGTATTTCCACATTCAAGTGTTAGCTCCAAAACAAGACATACTTAAGGAGATGCTCAACGATCTTTGGAACCATGGTTTTGAGAAGTGAAAGACCATGCAAGATGTGGAACGAAAGAAAATCCTGTGTGCACGTAGAAGGCGGTTCGTCTCGACAATGTTGACAGCACAACGCTGGCATCATTCGCTATTTTGCCAAAGGAAGTAATATCCGGAATTGGACGTGATCTGCTTCCGCGCAATTGGTTCGCTCTTTTTCATTTCTCACAGAGTGGCTGAAAACCGATCCACGTGCCAGCCTTTGCTACTGATTTAGCAAATATTCCTGGCCGGAGGGATCTCCTCTCCCGGTTAGAGTGGCCCTTCGCAATGCAAGATACTCACTTTTTCATTTGGGAGGGATCATTCACTCTTCTTGACGCAAGTCAAGAAGTGGTGTTACAGCACTTTGTTCTTCCCACTTCATATTTAAGCACAAGAATATTCCGCCAGTCAGGTACCACGACAGTACAGTTTCGAAGTAAGATTTTTGCACCTACACCATTTTGTTCATAGACGCTATCGCATTCATATGGCGATTGTGCGCTCGACCGGATTACGGTCTTTCCAGCTGCAGGTACGTACCTGTTGTTGATTTGATTTGCTTGCACGTGGGCTCGCTTATGTCGTGAATCGTGGAACATAATGATCATGAAGCCTCCAATCATGGAACCGTACCCATTCAATCAACATGTTCTTTTCCCTTCACTGAAGTCGATCGACAATCAATGCATCTGTTCCCTTGACGCAGATACGCAAGTCACATACAGCAATCACTTTTCCAACATTTTGCATGTTGCATGGATGCCTTGCACAATTACAATGGGTTTCTTTTTCCACATCGGTGTCGCGGAAACCATTGTTTCGATGATTGTCATGAGTACAGCTCTCCTTCCGCCATATTAATTTCTTTGTCAATCATCCATGAGGCTTCGCAAGCCCTGACTTCCTCACTATGAAGAAACTATGTACATCCAAAGCGCGCTCATGTACGCCAACGATTGCTCTCATTGAGTTCGTTGATCATTTCAGTTTACCCTCAAGAAAGCGTGATCCCCGCACAAGTATCGAACTACAGTTGCATCATGGCGTACCCTTTCTTCGTTCGCCTACCACACTCGAAGTCTCTACCCATCGACAATCGACAAGGTGATTGGATAGGATCGGATGACGAGAATCAAGTTTTGAGGTTGCCTGGAAACTACCTCGCCGAGATTGTGAACAGAATTGTGCAATGCAATTTGCTCATTGGACTGAACCAACATTACTTTATTCTTATTGTCATCCAAGAGGATTTATTACATCCCGAAGGAGACTTCGAATTTCTTTGGCCAGGCCCTGTGAACGCAGCCAAGAAATCAGATATGCCATTCGGTTCAACCGAAAGTTGCCAATGCACGGTTAAATTTCCAGGCAGCTTGTCGACATTCTCAAAATCAAACCAGCACGTGTGGCGGTTGACTTAGATGCAGCAAAGCGGATTTGTGGTCTCACAAGTAGAGAGCATTCATGTCCTGCCTACCTGTTTTCGTGTCCAAGATAAAGTGGAAGTTACACTATTTTCCACATCGGTATTGTGTGAGCTGGATTTGAAATGGAGAAAAGAAATTCTCAAATGAACTGTGTGCAAGCCATGGTCTTGCAATACGCAGGGCGGAAAGATGGTCCACATCAAGCCCGTGTGAATCCAATTGCAAACAAAATTTGTGAAGTGTTCTTCCAATGAGAAAGGTCTTGCGTTCTTGTTGAATAGTGAGATGCGATTGCTTGCGCTGTATATGATTTGCCATCCGACATTGGGCGACGAAGCAAATTCGTGAAAATGGCAAGCACTCTACGTTACGACATCAACATTCTATGTGCAGTGTTGGTTCAAGAATACAATTTTGCATGAACAGATATGATAGCTACAACCTCGGATCACGATTTCAGTTGAGGCCTATTGAGAGAAACAATAAGATTGTCGGACGTCGAGAGTGAACAATCATATAATTGGTTCCGGCCAAAACGTGTATCATCCGGAAGAATTCTCGAGACCACGATCTATCACTGATCAACAATTGCCCCACGCATTCGTTGTTGGTGTCCATCATTTCACGAATCGAACACAGATTTTCGAGACAATAAGAAAGTTCGTGCGAAACAACATCTTATATTCTGATTTGTTGCCGTCAGGCGATTTTCCTAAAGCGCACTCTTCAATCCATAGCTCTTGGTTTGAAGGCAATTGTACATTATTTCGATGCGTTCGCTTTCGATCATTTAGTGAATCTCACTCAATTTTTGCTTGTGTGTTTTCGATGTCACGTGAATTCACAAGCTGTGAGGTTTCAATAACTCTGTGCACAAGAAATCAGATCAAACGAAGCAAACTAAGTATCAGTGGTGATGTGGAACGGGGCGTAGACTCGGTGTGGGTTGTCTCGCTTGCCACTTATGATTCAGTTTGAAAGTTGTGGAGGAGAGAATCTATTCCAAGCATTCGGGTAGGTCTCCTGGATTCAGCGAAAACTGGGTATTCGTGCTTCCAGCGTCATGAGTTGTTTCATCGTTTTATTTCAGCTGTTGCTTTTCATGTCACGTATGACAATAGTTGCGAACGAAGGACTACTATGGAAACAATCCACAGTGACGAGTTGATTTGTTGATTCGTCAGTGTTTCTCCACGCGCCATGACTGTTTCGTGGTTCTATTTCGTTTGTTTTACTGATGGCATGGTTTGTTGGATGTTGCAAAGCGAATGTCAGTGGTGGACTCAAACAAAGTTGTTGTTTCGGCTTTGTTCGATGTGGCATAGTCAGCATGGTTGGTGGGAGGGTGAATGCAAGGATTTTCCTTTCCATGGTGATATACTATCGAACGTGTTCCTGGACGTTTAGCTTCGTGTGGAGAAGGGAGACGAATTTGGAGATGTGGCCGGTTGGTGCAGACCACCTCTGTTTACAGCGAAGCGACAGGGTCGTTGTTTTGTTTGGCATTCTGTCCCATGCGTTGTGGTTGCATTTGAATCTGGTGTTCGAATTCTGTGGCTGGATTGACGATATCTACATGCTGCGTTAGATTTCCTTCATTGCCTTTCGTCTGTTTAGAGTGCACTGGACACTGCTGTTGCATCCAATACTCGTCGTGGTTTGATGCTTTGGTTCAATATTGTGTGTGCTTTGTCATGATTCTGAATCGTTGTAAATGAGCATCTGAGGATCCGAGTATCTGGACATCGCCTCTTTCGAGGGCATGCACGGTGCGAGTGCGTGAATGGCTCAATAGAGAGAGCAGACGAATGTTGGTATGATCTATTATTGCTTGTCAGGTGGATACGACTTGTTGTTGATTTGATGATGTCAAGTACTCCGCTACAGAATGTACTTCAATTGTATGACTGTTGCACCCACACCATTCGATTCGGACGAGGGTATGTATGACCGACCATTCCATGACGTCATAACATTTTTGTAACAAAGTACTTATATTCTATTATTTGTCACCATGCAATAAATATGATACCATGGAGTACAGCTTGTGAATACGATCCTGCAGATCACAGAAACTACCGAACGATAACACTAATCGGGGAGTTTTGTGCATGATCAGTTAGTTGCGTGGAATAGACTAGTCTCGAGCACACTCAAAACCATCCATACATCTGTATATCTGTATATGATGCTATATGTCAACAACACATCATTTAACATTATAGCAAAGCAGGACATCCAGACCCCCCTGACTACTACTACCAGTGATCCCGAATATCGAAGTGAATTTATGTGAACTTTATTGTAACATCGCTTTTGGCTTGCTGTCCGTGGTGTGGTGGATAAAAATTATTCTGGATGCCACCGAGCTGCCCTCTTTCAGCACCCATGATCATCCTCATAGTCCTGCCATTTCTTCAATCTGTCCATCACATTGGCTCTGTACACTCCTGATATACCCACTCCGTTGAGATTCTTCATGGATATCAACATTGCATACCCCAAAGCCTCCTTGGAGGGAAACCCACAAATTTCAAAAATCATGTTGATGCGGATGATGTGCATAGTTGGATCCGTACATCGTTTGTATGACCCTTGCAGCCCCTCGATGTGACCCTCGTGCATTCCCACATTCCCCGGTGACACACTGATGCATCTAGAATTCGTTGGGCATTCGTGCCTCTGAAGGTGCACCTCTGTGCGATGAAGCCACTGTGCTGCTATTGCGACGACGAGAAACAACCGGTTGGTATGCATTCTTGGGTGCAGCCACTTCCAGACAATATCCATGGAGAAGACTTTGCCATGATCATATTGAGTTCGTTCTGAACACATCTCGTATGAGTGGCTTGGCAACTTGGGTGACTTGTCCATGCCTACCATCACCGCTGAAGTCAGGTGTGATGTGTGTGCCACGACTCACCAAAAAATCCTGCCCTCCACTTCTTTCTTTCCGTTGACACCTTCCAGACCATCCCCAAGCTTCAGACTTCGTGGGTACCTTCGCCGTATCCTCTTGGATGCGTCTTGCCCATCCATAGTTGTTGGAATGACTTGTGTATTCCATGTGGAGACCATATCCAATGAGCAGATTTGCATTCAAATTGTATCCTTCGCTTCTTGCCCTGTCATGGACCCAAATCAACCATTATGATATCCATCCCCCTTTTGCCCATTCACCAAGATCTCCATGTCGGTTCTGCTTGTGTCTTTGGATGTGTCAAGATGTACATGTGTGTACATGTACATCTTGACATGTATATGTGCATCGTCCACCCGTTATTCTCTTATACATGTTTGGACGGTACAACTATATTCTTGTCAATAGGATACTGTGATTTGTCGGAATCACAGTGGAAATGGACCACACAAAAATGAGCAGAATTTCTGGAGGAAATTTGCAATCAACGATTTCTGAGAGAATCAGGAATATCGTCCGTCCATCCACCAATGGAAATGTATGGTATCAAGCAAAGCTCAAGGTACCTCCCAACTAAACCCCAGATGATGATATCATCTGACAGACCATCGCATCATTGATGGAACGTGACATCTGGAGAGCAGAAGAATGCCTACTGACGTTGATGGGATGTCATCATGTCACCACATTGACATCTGTCTTCATGTCAGAAGCAGAAGGTGAAGATTTGATGACCGAAGGACATCGAGATCATGGATACAGGAAGAGGAGTTGAAGTGGTAAGTACTCATGGAGTAGGAACCAGTAGTGAACAAACGGAGTGTTGAGTGCAGAGTACACATTGAACATGGAAGTGTCATGGAACATGAACATGGAATATTGAGAGAGAGAGAGAGAGAGAGAGAGAATACAATAGCAGCAAGAGAGCATCTTGCATACTGACTCATAGTTGGAGACCAATCTACAAAACAGAGAGATGTGCCAAGAGCATTGGGCAAGAGAACGGACACTGAGAGAATCGGAGTGCCAACGTATTGAAATAGCAAACAGAATGACTATCAACCAACACTGTCTTCCATGATCGTAGGCTTCCAATCATGGATGTTGCATTGGGCTCCTGTTTGGTGGCCCTCGAGGAGTCTTGTTGTGTTCTCCATTGTCGTCTTGTTGTGTTGAGTTTGGTGTTGTCAGCAGGCCTTTGGTGTTGGGGGACATGGAGATTACCTGGAATGATACCAAATGTAGTTGTACACAAGGCCCTTTCCACAAAGCACTTTGCAAGGACAAAACGCACACAACCATCCCACCAGAACGAAACGTAGAGTAGGTGACGAAGTTCCACAATGTTTTGTGATTGGTGTTTCACAACACAGTATCCGTTCTGTGTGATGTAGAAGACGGCTCGGAACGAGAAAACACGAAATAGATCTGAACACACAATCACCGCTTCTCCCAATGACAAGGCAGACAAGGAACAAAAAGTGCCCAAAACTCCATAGAGGGAGTTCCAGAATGGCTCGAGAACGAGGATCTGGAGGAACCCACTGTTTTGTGCGTGGGGATGCTCGTACTGGCGGACAGACGCTGCCGTTCCGATTGGAGTGACACCTGTCTCGCAGCCTCACAAGCCCAGCTGGCCACAAAAACGACATCAACCGACCGGAAACGCCCCACAACACCAAACGAAGGAGGATACATCGAGTACAAGTAGTCGTATCACACCAACCACACAAGCTGCTGGGACGAGACAGGGCATTCAACATGACGTACGTTCCAAGGTATAAGTCCAAGTTCAAGACCAAGTTCAAGACCAAGTCCAAGTCCAAGTACAACCACAAGCCAGCAACTGCAACAACGCCAAAGTCAAAGGCAAAGACGAAGGCAAGGGCAAAGAAAAAGTTGATACCCTCCTGGCAGCCACAGTACGATGAAACAACCAAGATGATCCCAATATTCGATGCAGGAGCACTCAGAAAGAAAGCCTTGCTACAGCTGTTTCGTGTCACGAGCGGCGACAATGGCGGCAATGGAGGTGCTGTAGCAAATTCAAAACCTTTGCCTCCGCCAACCGCACCACGTGAAGAAGCGGCGAGATCAAACGCCGAATTCTGGGACTTGCTTCATGACTGTGAATCAGCTCCAATGTATGTGAAGGACACTGAGCAATGGGGATTGGTGCTGTTGCCACCTCGGAAAGCAGATCTTTCCACAGCGGAAGCCGCAACAACCCAACTCATCTCGATCAACCACCATCATGCACCAATTGGGAACCGAGTTTTCATTATCAGGAGGAGCAAGGCACAGATCTGCCTCTTCCGTGCTCTCCATAGCACGTTTCATGGTGCGCTGGGACACAGAGGCCAGATGAACCTGAAGAAGTGTTGGAATCCAGGAAACCACACAAACATGCCCAAAATCAAAACCATACTCCCCGATCAAAACTGCAGCCTCAGCTCCAAGAACCCATTCAGGCCCATGGTAAGCAACAAGGGAAAGTTGGTGGATGAAGTATCCGCCATGATGGAGGATATGCTGAGGAAACATGTGGTAGAAATACTCCAACTGGGAGAGCGTGACGATTCACGGAACCTTCACAGCTTCAATGTGGGAATCACGCATGTCCAGGCGACAAGCTGGTGGTCCCATCGCGGAATGACGATGCCAGGCCTCATGTCGAAGACGTCCAAGCTCAGCCCTGAGCTCGGCGGCTGCCTCTTTGATATCACCTGTGCTCTTGTGAAAGGCATCGAATCAGAATGCTTTTCTATCCAGAAATTGGAGACTTTGCGCCAAAGGTGCGATTCCATCAGCCCGACGACAGTTGCTACGAACGACACCGGGTCTCGTCTCTTCCTCCCACCGACCGCCGAACGCCAAATATTTTGGGATCTCTTTGCAGCGGGTCTTGGACGTGGAGAGAGCAACAGCCACAACAACAACAGCAACAGCAACAGCAAATACTTTCGCGTCGAGGGCATTGCTGTCATCGTCGGACCAGCAGCCACTGACGTCCATCTCGACACCTACAACGACGCTCGGGAGGGTTACGATTGGGTCATCAGCACATCGATCTTAGCGGACTTCACAAAATCCGGACGGACCGCCGTCACACCGGTATCGATGGAAGCAGCGAGGAAAGCTGTGTGGTGCACATCTTGCGTCCCGATGATGCTCATACTGTACACAAGACACATCGTTGGGTTGCGATGCAAACAGCTGAAGACGGACAATGAACGCAAGAGTGTTCCATTTCAAATGTTTCGAGGAGACTGCATGGATGATAGCTGGAAGGATACAGAATTGCTGACCGATCCGTCCTTCTTCCGGAACATGCTGAAGAATCATCAACTGGTGAAAGTCTCCATCAAGCTCAGGATAGCAAAGCGGCTGGCGGCAGTGTCTAACTGCTTCGGTCTCAGCATCTACGCAGATACGATAATTCGGTTCGTATTCTACCTCAGGAGAGCATTCGGCTATCGATGCACAAGACAGCAGATTCTGGAATGCGTCATCTTTGTGGTGAGAGCACATTCGTCCATTGGGGGGCCCAACATTCTGAAAGTGTTCGGTGAGCTGTGCTGTCAACCTGCAGAGAACAAGAACTCGATGTATCGTTGGAAAGCGAGACTGAAGACTAAAAAGGAGGAGACACGGTTCTACCCCATGCTCGATGAGGACGCCAAGCGTATCCTCAAATGCAACGTCGCAACATTACATACCAGCGTTTCATGGAAGTGGAATGACGACATACTCCAGCAAGTCGATTCGATCCTGCAGCAATTTTCAAAGAAGGAAGTGCCTCCAGACGGTAAGGAGGCGCCTGCTCGTGCTCGCAGGAATGCCAAGGAGTTATTTCAATCTCTCATGCGGGAGGATCGATTCAACAGCCATGATGCCTCCAACTTGATCCACCTCTGCACCATGATCACCCTGCTGCCGGCGTACTTCCATTCCGAAGCCTATCATCAACCCAACGACGATGTCAACGCATTCCTGACCAAATATCAAGAGAAGCAGCACATGACGAAGAGAAAACGAAGCCACGGACAGTCGCATGAACCCAGCTCCTTTGAAGTCATATCTTCTCACTTCCGCGGTAAGTGCCGGCGCAACGTGCACCCCAGCATCCTGCATCATTACTTCACCATCAAATCGAAAGAAGCCAAACGGCCACATCATCACATTGCTATTTGGAGCCACAACAAGTTTCAAACATTCTTCCAGGTGCGTCACTCCGACAAAGGTGAATGGGGCATGGTCCTGCGGTTCCTGATCCAGGGCGAATGGCACCCCATGTCATCCTTGATTCATCCGCCGCTCTACCATTCCAACAAAGTCGTCACTGTTTGGGATCGTCTGCCCAAGAGCAAGGTCGACAAGACGGCGTGCTTCAAGTTATGTATTGCCAGAATGATCCACCCAGAGGGATTTGTCATGTATCCACTGGACGTCAACTCCAAGGCGCCTCGGCAAACTTTTTGGCAGACACCCAAGCACTTTGCGAACTCATGGCAGCTTCCGTTTGGATGGGACTGCGGCAAAACTGAGGTTCCGTAGGAGCCCCTGTCGGCGTGGTGCATACTCATGGAGTACGCACGCGTACAGTGCTGCCACTGTAACATTTAGAACTATTATAGAATAGGATGGTACGATATGGCATGGTATGCTGTTAGGGTCGTATGGCTGGAGTGGGAGCGTTCGTCTCGATTGTTGCTGACTTTTTGGCTTCCTTGGTAGCTTTTCGCTTCCTCTTCCGGATCGCGAGTTTTTCATCGTACCCTGGTTTTTGCTTGGCCGCCTCCATGATCTTCTCACGGATGTTGGCGCACTTTTCTGCGCTTTCGGCGCCATTTACCCAGACGGACGAGAGGTAGGCATCGCGCTTGGATGGGTCGTACTCCTTCACTTTCCTCATGGCAACTATGCGGCGACCTAGCTCCGGTGACAACGGCTGGTAGCACGAATGCAGCAGTTTCAAGCATTCATGGCGAGGCAGATCGGTGTCGGGATCAAATTGCCGGAAGGACGGGATCACGTACACCAGGCGACCATGCATGACCAAGGTCCGTGCTGCCACGTCCAGCAGGTCTGACATGACATCGCTCACGGCGTACGGTTTGGTTTGGGGGATATGGTCATGTCGGTGCTCCTCAGGTATGACGCGCGGCAGGTCCTTCTTGGATCCCGTCTTGCGTGCTCCAGCTCGGATACCGTAGGGTGGGTCGCAAATGATGGCGTCGAAGTATGGGGCATGGTGCCTGTAATGGCGGTGGTAGATGGCATTGTCGGAACGGATCAGCTCCGGTCGGCGCAAATCGTACTGCTCGAAATTGCTGTAGATTGTCTTGTCCTTTCCCTTGCCTCGTAGCACGCGAATGTCAATGTCGGCACCCACGCAGTACGCCCCGCGCAGCGCACAGCTGAGCAGTATGCTGCCGGTTCCAACAAACGGATCGAAGACGACGGAGCCTTGTCGCACCATCCCCAGGCTTGACATGATGAAGGACAGCTCGGCGTCCATGCTGGTCGGCCCCAAGTATATCCGTTTCTTGAGGCTGTACTGGTCGATGCCGTCGCGGCTGTTCCGCATGCCGCTCAGCACCCTCCCAAAGTAGACCGCCAGCGCCGGCCTGGCATCATTCCTCACTATGAGCTCCTTTTTCTCCGAGAACCGCGGGAACAAGGGACACCCAGTTCTGTTCATTTCGATCTCTCGGATCATAATGTACTCCTGCTGAGGATCCTTCATCTTGACAGGCGCCGTGAAGCCGATGGTGGAGAAGTGATTCCTCATTTCGTTCTGCTCCTCCCTCGTGTACTTGGTGCCCAGGGTGTGTATCGTCATTTTCCACGATTGTGATTCGTCGGACATTCGTCGGAAGATCTGCTTGCCCAAGACTGTCGTGTGCACAAAGTTCTTGACCTGCTGCGCGCATGCTGGGATGGTGGTGGACGCACCCCACAATTCCACCACCGACCTGACCAACGTGCACCGTGATAGCATTTCCCCGATTCCCTGCAAGTTTGACACCACATTGGTCGTCGTTGCGCTCTTTTCTTTGTTGTTGTTGTTGCTTTTGTTGTTGTTGTTGGCCATGACGCGTTTGTTGGTGGTTGGGAATGACAAGACGATGAAGGATCGTTGTGTCCTCATTGTCCTCTTTGTCGTCGTCTTTGTTGTTGCAGGTGGCAATGATGGGAGGTTCTGTTCCTGTTGTTCCTGCTGGTGCTGGTGCTGCTGGTGCTGCTGTTGGTGGTTTGATTCATGCCATTCTGACACACCGTCAGGCAGTGCGACGACTTGACAGTCTGGGCTGTTCAATTCCAAATCGAACAGCTGCAACACCGATGCCAACTCAGCGAGCTGAAAGTCCAAGTGTCTGTGCGCGAATTCCACAAGCACCTGATATCGTTGTGCATCTTGTGGTGTTGGTGGTGCCAATACGGCGCTTGTGTCTGAAGCTTTCATGGATGCCATTACGACAACGAGCGTGGGTATGAGTGTGGATGTGGATGTGGATGGGGATGGCGTGTTGGCCAAGGTTCGAGGCATGGGCGGAGTCGTCGAACTCTACTGTGCGAGTATTTGTACGACTGCTAAGATACCAGCGGTTCGTTGTGTTTGAGGGTAGGTGTTGATGTGGGTGTGTGTGGATGAATGCTTGGGAGAACTTCGTTTTTGGTGGCGAGACGTGTTCATGTCTGGCCGTCGACCACGGCGACGAACCATCGAATGCTATCTTTCCGCGAAAGAGAGGACAACCCTGGGGACACGGCACGCACGTGTATGGCATAAGCTACTTGCTCGGACAGTACTATTACTATTATGTGATATTGTATTACACATCATTCTCGAACAACATTATCGTAGAGGATATACACACGGAAAGGGCTGCCGCCATGGTTTGGAATGTGGCGTCAGCGCCATGCAACTCGCCCGCAATACGGGGGGCAGGCGCGACTGGTGTCTCAAGATGGCATCACCATTGTGAGCAGGATCGATGGCGCGTGGCAGTTCGAATGGGCAGGATCGGATGAAGGCCACGGGGGCCTTGATGCCGTCCTTGCCAAAGCCGCAGCGCCACCCTTCTACTCGTCATCATCGGACGAGAGCTCCTTGGCGGGGGCCTGTGGCTCCTCCATCTCTGGTTCTTCCTCTGGCTTCATGCCCATCATACCACCGAGCACGCGGGTGATGTCATCGGCGGACTCCACCAACGGCAGGATGGTGATGACCAAGGCGGCACCGAAACCCCAAGCGATGGCGACGAGCACCCAGAAGGCGAAGTAGGACTCGGAGAAGACTCCGGCGGGGATGCTGAGAAGCGGCCACACGAAGATGAGAAGAAAGGTGAGGGCGTATCCGCGGCGCGTGATCCACTGCTCGGCCTCGGCCAGCAGCTCTGGGTCCTGCTCTTCCGCGGTCAGTCCACGCTGGTCGTCCTCGACGAGGGTGATGTGCTTGTCGAGCTCAGCAAAGTCATAGTCCTGCGGATCGACGACCGTCGAGTAAACGAAGTGGATGATGCCGCTGGAACAGATGGCGATGAGGTTTCCGGAAAGCATGACCTCGTTGGTACCGAGGCTGTCGACGGTGATCTCTCCCGATTGGGCTTGGGCAGCCACCAGCCAACCGACGATCGCGAGGAGAAGCCCGGTCCATGCAGCCACGCACGCGCCGGTTCCGGATGCCTTCTTCCAAGTCATCATGTTCCAGAGCGGCACGACGGCGGACCCGATGACGACTCCCATGAAGAGGTAGACCCATCCGAGGTTGAGTCCGAGTTCGAAGAGGAGGATGGACAGGGCTCCCATCACCAGCCCGAATCCGACGACGACGCAGCGCGAGACGAAGAGGATCTGCTCTCCGGTGGCGTCTGGGTTGAGGTACTCGCGATAGATGTCGTAGGCGACGAGGGAGGACACGGCGATAGATTCTGCGGATCCCGTGGACACGATGGCCATGAAGAGCATGACGAGGATGAGGACGGCACCGGCATCTCCGAGCAATTCCGTGGCAACGGCGGGTGGAACAAGTCCAGATCCAGCCTCATCGGCTGTGATTGGGAGCTGCAGAGCGGTGGAGGCGAGTCCCAAAGAGGTGGCGAGGGAGAATGGGATGGCGAACCAGCAGATACCTCCGAGCAGGTATCCGCGAGCGGCAGAGGATGGGCGCGCGGCGATGGCGGATTGCCAGTAGGACTGGTCGACGAAGACGGTTCCGAAGTTACCCACGATGTTGATGATTCCGAACATGAGGCCGTCGCTGGAGAGCATGGTGAGGTAGGATCCGTCGCGGTTTCCGCTGACCTCGCCGCAGGCGTAGGTTCCGGCCTCGAAGAAGGTTCCCTCAACTGTGTTGTTGGAAGAGAAGATGATCTTGCACTCCTCCTCGGTGTACGAGATGGTCTTGTCAAGGAAACCGTAGATGACGTCGCTGGAGTACACCTTGATGTACACGATGAAGATCATGATGATGAGGACGGCGAAGATGAGGACGGTGTGGATGTAACTGGCCAGGAATGTTGCCTGGAGACCACCGGAGGCGGTGTAGAGGATGACACCCCATGGGATGAGGAAGGATGCCAGCCTGTAGTCCATTCCTGTGAGGGCCTCGACGGTGGCGGCACCACCGAGCAAGAGCATGGAGGTGACGATGATGTTGGCGGCGAAGCAGAAGCAGAGGAAGGTCTTGTGCGCAGAACGTCCCCATCGTGCGTTGACGATCTCGGCGACGGTGTGGGCGGACGGAGCGACCTTCTTGAGGGAGATGGCGAGGACACCGAAGAGCAGAACCTGAATCGTGGCACCGGATGCGTACCTGTTTTTTGAGCGTGGATTGGTGAAGGGGAGTGCAAAATAGTATACAATATATTACAATATAATGTAATGTAATATCATGTAGAACAGTTTTTGCATAATAGTAGTGTACAAGTTGAGCATGGCAAAGTTCGGAAATGAGACGTCCAATTGAGGGAATCGGGACATTGGTATGCGAGAAGAGCAGAAGGTATCATAGAAGGCAGAAAGCAAAATAAAACACAGGAGGCATTTGGAACTTACCAGAATGGACCAGAAACACCGTAGGCCCAGGCGACGTTTGACGATTGGAGGAGGGTGGCGGCCCAAGTCCACTGACTGACGATGACGGAGGCGGTGAGACCGGTCTTGATCATGCGTCCGGCGGTGCTGTTGGAAGTGAATGAATGGCGATGGATGGCAATGAATGTCAGTTCATGGCAATTGACAGCGTTCACAATTGCGACAAAGGAGATCAACGGCGACAGCAGTTTGCGCCGTGAGTGACGAGTGCTTCAAGCGCTGGTATTCCGCAGTCATGCTTCAGTCGGTGCGAGTATTGGTATGTAAGACACGAGTATGTACGTGTGTATGCATGTATAACAGTACGGAGGCCAGCCATGATCGACTCATGCGAGGACATGAAGCAACTCACTTGAAATGCTCGGAGGTGGCGACGGCATGGTTCCCAAATGTCCTGTTGAGACAAACGAGGAGGGTGGTTATGATGGAGAAGAAGAGCCCGAAGCCCAAGACCACGGCGTAGCCAACAGTCTCAGACAGCGGTGCCTCACCGCCAAAGAAGGACTCCTGTCCAGCGTACTTGGCGAACGGGGGGAGATCGTCCGTGCGTTCGATCATGGTGGATTCAGCTTTCCGTTCTTGTTCTTGTTGTCTGTTGTTGTTGTTGTTTGATTCTGGAGAGACAGAGAGAGTAGTCGTAAGCGCAGGGTCGTCTGTTGATGGATTGGTTGTCTCTGGAGATGCTGTCGGTACCAGTAGCGATGGCGTGAAGAATGATGTGGAGGAGACTTGAAGGGAGCAAGATTCTGAATTGTGTCGTATGAGGGAGCCTGGTGTGGATTTGTGCCACAAAGATCATCGCGAGTGAACTGTCTCTGTTGCCATCATCATCATCGTCATCGTCATCGCGCTCGCACTCTGGCTCAACATTGTGCATCCGTTGCCTCCCACGCATCACTCCAAGGGCACAGAGGTGGTTCTCCGTTTCGTGTCACAGGGGTGCCAAAAATGGACGACCCAAGGCGAGCAAAAGTTGGCAGAGGTGAGTGAGTGGTGGCGGAGACGCGACCTCGTTGATGATGTCCACGTCAACATATGCCGGACCACAACGCCGCATCCTCACAATATTCATTTCGTATGTCACACTTGTCAAGTTGTGTCATTGTGAGAAGCAATAACAATGAGCGTATCTTCCTCAGCCTCAAACCGTGTTCAAACAGATGCTCCATAAACAGCATCCCATCAATGACATATTCCGCTCAACCCTCGGGGGATCAAACTGAATCGGTATTCAACGTTCTCTCGACTTCATGCCCAAATTCCTCATTTCTTCTCTTTGTTCTTCTTCTGTTGTTCTGTCCACGATGAGTGCAGGTGAGTCGAGAAAGCGAAGAAGCTCTGCTTGTCCTGAATTCTTCAAGATCGGGAATGGAGAGAACATGATCTGGCTTGGTTCGTCGTTGACGAAACTGCGCGAAACTTCCACCTGTCTTCTTCTGCGACATGTTGCAATCTTGTATCGAGAAGTTGTAGTGAATTACACAAACGTGCATGAAGACTTCCAACAGCTGTTGCCAGTGCATGTGGAAGCACACCCGAGCAATCTCTCCGTCTATCGAAAGTAGTGCCCGGTGGGCACCCTTGAGAGACCAAAAGACAGAGCTGGCGCTTCTTTCCACAAATTTCTCTCCTTTGGTCGTTTTGCATGTGTCGGGGGACCTCGTACAAAGTGTGCATTCTGTCGGAAAAGGAGAACTGCGGTCGCTTGATGTGCTGTGAGCCATGCAAAGGACGGCTTGTCATAAATCTGACGAAGGTACAGGAAAGAACATCACTCTGCTCTTGTGCAGGAGCATTGGCCTTCTTGTTGGTATGCTCGTTGTTGCCTTGAAGCTAGTTTGTGCAATCCATGTAGATCAAGGTCATCTGTGTGTTGGAATCGACTAGTGTCTTGAGCAGAACGTAGACGGGGCTGCCCCATACGTGCAAATTGTGAAGTTGCTTGAGAGGGAGCCGAATGCGTGAGAGGACGTCATAGGGTGCGAGACCTGTAGCTGGATTGGGCACACGGTTGTAGATGTACGCTGCATGCACTACAGCCATTGGTCACAGCTGAGCGTCGAACATAGTTGGCCAATGAATGCTCTGATGCATCATCATTGTTCGAGCCATCGAAACGATTGTTCGAATGCTCCATTCAGCTATATCATTGTGGTGGTGTGTGCCAACACCCGCGAATCGATGGACCTGGTGGAATGTTTTGAGGTGCTTGGAGTATTCAGGCAAGGTGAAGGTTGTTGCATTGTCCGATAGGTAGGATCGCACAGGAACTCCCACATCACGGCACATCAGTTCGAATCGTTCCTTGGCTTCGAGAGTGGCGTGCGTAGTCAGCGCGGCCACTGGCTCTACATGAATGTATCCAGAGGCATGGTCGATGAAGATTGCACCTTGTACATGTTGGTGGGGTCTCCTTTTCCTCGCCCTGAGAAGAGGCGTCCTGGAGTTCGGCCGAAGAAGTGGTCCACTGAAACCTGTTGTCCTGGGAACAAGTGGTCAGTGCACAGGGCTCCCTGTTTGTCACGAATGACATGTTGGGTTATTCCTGATGAGGGACGGCGGTGTAACTTTACAAACTGACATTCGGCGCAGAGGAAAAGACTTGTGACCTTTGCTGCGGTTGTATGCATCTTTCTTGACGATTCGGACCCGGTGAGTGCACCCGAACGCAGCAGGAACTTCACTCGGCTGAAGGATAAATGTCCGAGACGATAGTGCCACTGAAGAAGTTCCTTTTGCGGTTGGGTGAGGTTCACGTTGTGGTCTGATACGGTAGATACGATGAACGTTAGCGCTGCTGGCAAATCATGGATGTTATCTGAGCTGTAGCTGACGGAAGTTGGCAATCTCGTTGGTTTCTTGTAGTTTGCCACGATTGCGTTGCGATCATTGTTTCCTTGGATTCCGCTGAGCTTGCAGGAGGAGTTGTTGAATACGATTGTCTCTCCTTGGTACTCTTCAATAAGACTTGAGGTGCTGATGAGCTTGACCTTAGGTTGGGGAACGTGAAAGGCGGGCAATCGTAGTTTGTGAGGGTTTCCAGTGACATCAAGGACATACCATTCGATGGTTCCCAGCGCATTCACTTGGATTTTCTTGAGAAATCCGTTGAGACAGGTTGGTCTTGGTGGTGGGGGCTTGGAGTAGAACAGAAATCGTTGAGGTCATTAGTCAATGAGATTGAAGCTCTGCTGTCCCATACAAGCCCGAATGGAGCATCGGGAGAGAGATAGCTCTCAGCTTTGGCTGGAGATGCGAAAGCATTGCAGTTGGAGAAGTAGGATGCTAGGCCTTGTAGGGTTAGAAGGGCTGGCATATCCGTATTGCATTGCTGCTTCTGTCTTCTGCCGCACACCAGGTCAATGCTGAGTGTAGGGTAGAGGCTCCAGAGATTGCATGAGATGGACGAGGTGCGACCTTCTAGGCGGGCGTTCTTGCAGTCGTGAGGTTTTTGTTCTCGCCATAAGTGGAATTTCTTGGTGACCTTTTTGAGTGATCCCGGTGACGACGTTTTGACCTTTGGTTTTGAGTTTTGGCCCGAGCGTGGCGATGCCACACTCGCTTTGTCCTTGGTGATTTTCCATTGGACACATGCGCTGGATTGGGTCCTGTCGGTTCGCTGTTTGCCATCATGAGGTCGTAGAGGCTGCGTTTTACAGCTCCATTGAAGAACGTTGGATGTATATAGTGTTGCTTGAAATCTTCTTTGACCCGTGCCTTGTTATCAGCTAGGCCAGCGGAGTTGATTGGATCATGTCTTTGAGGAACGTTCGTGTGGAGGAGTAGGAGGGATATGGTGACAAGCATCCAGGAATTTGCTGTTGCGATGTACCACCCATACTCTACTCCAATGGCAATGACTTGGAGTGAAGCGAAGAGGAGGATCGATCCAACAATACTGCTCAGGTAGTTGAAGGAGGTGAAAAGGTTCCAGATGAGAGACCACTGAGTGTTTTCGTCCTGGCTTGCGGTGGCTGTGAAGCACGTCCACGCTGCCATGTCGATCGCAAGGTTGTCTTGCTTAGGATTGCCCTTGCCTTTGGTCTTTGCCTTGAACTTGAAGTTGTCCTGATGGCTCTTGGTGTTGTGCAAGAGGCGCCAGCAGCAACACTTCGCGCACCACATGAACGTCTTGTCGTTGACAAGCTTGTGCTGTGGTTCACTGGACTTGGGGGCTTGGACGACCAGCTTTGGCTCGCGTTGCGTTTGGTGTCGCATTCCTTGGGCTTCCTGGAGTTGTTTCTCTTTCCGCCATTCTTAGAGAAACCCTTGTGTTGCTCAAGAACATTGGCGCTTGGATGATGGATGGCGTTGTTGGCGTACGAGTACCTGGGCACGTTGCTATCTTTGGTACGCCTGATGGCATGCCAGCGATTTCCGCGCACCTCGTTGTCGTACGACGACTGGGCTTTGTTGCAGATTGCCATCCACATGAGATCCTTTGCGGCGAGCTTGGGGAGAACGTGCTTGTACATGAAGACAGGGAGACGCATGAGGATTTCCTCAAGGTCATCCTTCATCACATAGAGAGGACGTTGGTACTGCTCACTGGACAGGAGCTTTCCTCCTGCCTGGAGGAAGGTGTCAAGGATGTTGCGGAGGAGACGAAGGTCGAAGTGACCGGCGACATCGAGGTGCTTGCAGAGCGAGCGAAGGTGGACTGCCATGGCTCCAACGTTTTTGTTGGGGAAGTTGCTGCAGTTAACTTCGCGGATCTTTGCTGTGAGCGCGTCTTGCTCGTCCAGGGAGTTGGCCATGATGCTGTTCATGAACTCAATGAAGAGAGTGATGAAGTTGTCGTGGAACTTCGGCTCAAGTTGGTTCATGAGCTGGTCTTCTAGACTTGGGTCAAGACAGTCGCGGAAGAACGCTGCAGCCATCCAGTTGTTCTGGAGGTCGTCGTGATCCCACTTCAGGTGGTACTCGTCGTAGTGCTCAGTGGCATCTTCGAGAGTGAAGGAGGCGGGGGCGTCAAGGACACAGGTCATCTTGGATGTTGAGGTGTCATTGGCAATGTACGCCATGGTGAGGAGTCCAGTCTTGGACATGTGGTTGCACACCAAGCGGATGAACTGCTGGATGTTGCCTCCCTTCCTGAACTTGTTGGGGAATCTCTGCTCTTGCTTGGACTGGTTCATGGAGTCAGCACCATTGTGGAGGAGCTTCTGTTGTTGAGAGTTGGTCCACATGGTCTGTGACTTGTCTTGGAGTCCGGTCCATTCCGCATTTGGTGCGCCTTCTGTCCAGGGTACCCAGTTGCGTCCTTGCTTGTGGAGGCCTTCCATGATGGGAACGATGGGTTTCCCAGAGAGGTCGTCGTCCTTGTCATCGCTGCCGCTTCCTGACTTCTTGTCCTTCTTGGGCATGGGTGTGTCCATGTTGAAGATGCTGTTGTCGAAGAAGGACTTGTTTGTTTGGAATTGAGTGGCATCAGCGGATCGACTGCCCCGGTTCCGGAGCGACTCGGAGTGGCCATGGCTGTTGTTTCTTGAGCAGCAGCTACAGCAGCGTTCGCTGCTTCTGTAGCGGCTTCGGTCACTGACGCTACCTGTGTGAGGCGGACGTTTTCGGCCGTGATCGCATTGAGCCGCTCTTGCAGCTTTTCCAGCGCGGCAGGGTTCGTCTCTTCCGCCATGATGGATAGCAGGGACTTCTCGAGGGGTCTTTGGACTTCGAGGGGATTGATCTGGTTACCTTCTTCTGCTCTTGCTCGACTTCACTTCGTTTGGAAGGTGTGCACTGAAGTTCGATGCAGGCTTGGAAAGGGCTCGTACTCGGTCAGCGAGTGCGGTTATAGCTTGCTTTGGCAGAGGCTACTGAGGGTCGACGTTAGTCGCTTACCTTCAGTTGGGACTTTTGTCCTCTTGAGTGGCTTGGTTTTCGAGTGTTGGGATCTGATCTCAAATCAGATACATTCAGTGAGGACTTGGTCCTTGGGAAGATGCTCGGTTTACGAGCTGTGCCTTTTGGCTTGGTCTCAGAGAGACTCTTGCGATCGGTTGGCAGAGGAAGATGCTCGATGGAGTTGATAAGAGAGTATTTGGCAACCACTTGCAGCTACCAGTTAGGATTCGGGCTCAGTCGACACGAATCAGTAGGAGATGCCTCTGAATCTGCCAGTTTCGAGACAACCGTGTGATGCAGTTCAAGAGGGGTGTACTGGATTGAAGATGCGTTTCTGTAATGATGAGTAGATGAGTGCTTTGGAGCTAATCTTTGTCTGCTTATTGTGAGTTAGCTAGTAGTGTTGGTAGGATGAAGAAACGATGTCACACAACTGTTCGGACCCTGCACTGATGCACTTGGTTCAATGCTCAAGGGCAGGTGCTGACTGTTGCTCCTTGCTCTCTTCACATGTAGACACACTGCAGTATAGTTCATGACTCTCAATGGAGATGGTCATGAAGCAACGGCTGTGGTCGGAGTTCACTCTCGGATTCCTTTGCTTGAGTTGAAGCAAGTTAGATATACGCACCAAGACTACAGTGATGATGTAGTAGTCATTGGCATGGAGGGAATCGAAGTATGTTGTAGTGAAAGGATTTGAAGAGCATATAGTTCCCAAGGTGAGTATGAGTCAGATCGGTCATGTCATGAGTCAGGACAGATTCGCGAATGGAAGAGAGAAAGGGGGAGAAAAGATGTTGGAAATCCAGGGTACCCCAGTCTCTAGTAGTAGTCTCTGGTTACCTATTCATGTTATTGCATTGTTGGAACTGTGAGTACAACATCTCCATTTCTTTCAATTCCATTTGCCAAAGCATACATCATCCACAGTAGCACACAGTCTTGCGCTTGCTCATGTAGTGCTGTCCTTCTGCTTCATCATGTCATGCAGCATGTACTCCATGTACATCTCATCTTGCAGTATTGATGCATCTCAGATATTCCATCTCCTGCTCTCTACCAATAGTTTCATTAGCATAGACATCAGTCATCCAATTCACAGGCATTCTTGACTTGCTTCATTCGATCAGATCACAGTCTCCATGTTTCACAAAAGAGCTCGGACGATTGCTCCCAATCTTCTCATCCTGGGACATCTCTGATCCTCTTCAATACTTCTCCGATACTTCACCAATCCATCACCGGTTCGTCATCAGGGATTCGTTCACAGGCCATCTCACACTTCGTTGCGCCGGCCATCTTTGAATCCTCCTTTCATGTTCGTTGCGACATGGGGGCCGTAGTCTCGTGTATCGTGATGCTGGTCACGAATCCAACATCGCCGCCCCCTGCGACATACGCGTGTGACTCCCATTCCTGCATTGAGGTCACGAACGTCACAACCCTGTTCGCATTCGGCACGTGGCGTTCTCCACCGCAAGACGCGTGCAGCTCACATTTTCTGTCACAAAGATCCAAAGTGAGAGTTGCGGTAACACAGCGTTTCATGACGCTCGACTCCCCACTATTGGGAGGTGCGGCGATTCGGTGTTTCAGAACACCCGATTCCTGACAAACAGATTTGGTGGTCGATCAGGTCGGAAGATTTCGCGCCAAAACAAGAATTTCTCTCATGGAAGGAAAACACTGTGTTCGGTGATAGTCTGTCCCTTATTGAATCTCAACTGTGTGCTTACTGTGCACTCTCTGTATGGCACATCAAGAATTTGTGGTGTAAACAGAACTCTACTATTATTCAGATATGATTGTATTCTGCTGTTACACCCCATGCATCTACCTCTAGATCGCGGGTACTCAATGTCGGGCAATCAAAGGTTCGATGCAAATACATGTAGAGCAATGGTCAGATACTTCCTGTTCAGCCTGAGGCCTTCACAACTCCGAATTAGACTCAGAATCGTCCGGCTCATGCAACTCACGATCTTTGACGCACTCGTAATTTTTGCAAACACGAGGTCCCCATGCCTCCTCGCTGCGCTTCTGTTTCATTTCACAATCATTGTCATCGCAGCAGTCAAACTTCTTGATGTCCGGCATCCCTTTGATGCTCTCCAGATCTTGCTGAAAGAGAAGATAAGGAAATGGAAGAGGAGGAATGGTTGCGCCAGTCGCAAAGTAGAGAACCTCACCATCCTCAGGAAGTCGGAAGAAATCGACGTCCTTGATGACTGAACGTTTCAATGCCAAGCTCATCGTTGCTGGGTTATGGCTTTGGTTCTGAAGCACCCAGTGTTTGCTTGGTACCAAGACGCTTTCGTAGTCATGTATGAGCCGGTTTGCGACCAGGCCTTCGTAGTGCCTCGGATGCATCTCGACAGTTAGGAGAATCGCATCCTTGTCTGCACAGCGTGCGTGCCCGGTGATAAAAATATCCACAGACGGGAGTCTGTACAGGGTCTGGTTGAATGAATGCGCAAAGTGGTGATGATATTTTCGAGTGAAGACATGGAGTCTCGCGTCCACTCGAAGGTCTCCTTTGGAGCGCACGTCGAATTTGGTGAAGCGAAAGCGATTATTGTCAGAGCGCTGATTGTCAAACACAACGTCAGTTGGATTAGCTTCAGCCTTGATAGAAAGGTCAGGTCCAGCCTCAGCGAGAGCATCCAGTGTGAAGACCCCATACACTGACACGTGACCGCCCAGGCGGAGTCCTCCATAAAGATCTAGCGACGCACGGCCATCGATGTTGTATTCGAGGTCCCTATGCGGCGATGGGATGCTTGGGCCTCCGCTCCATTTCGTCTTTCGTCCAGAATAGTAGCGAACTTGCCAGTCAAAGGTATCGTTCGAGCTTGCAGTCGCGTTGAATGATCCTTGGAGTTTCGCTTCGGCCGTGACAACAACGTCGGTGATGGGAGTCACTGTGGCCCATACAGGAACTGGACCAACCTCAAACTTGATCTTTTTCTTCTTCCACTTCTTCAGTGACACGGTTTTCGATATTGCGGTCGAGATGGATTTTTTCATCTTGAATGATGCTGTTTGATCAGCAAAGACTGCAAGCTTCGCAGAGGCATCGATCACCGGATGGAATCCTTTGCGTTTAATCCTCGCATGGTAGTCCAACCAAAAGCCAAAGTCAACGGAATAGTGAAATTGAAGAGCTTCGACGTTCTGAGTGTGACTCACATGGAACTTCTTTTCGTGTCTGTGTGTCGCTTTAGCGCCCACCCCACGAGCGCTCATCATCAGTTTCTTACCACCGCCGACATCACTGCCACTGGCACCATCGTCACTGGCACCATCGCCACTGGAACCATCGTCACTGGCACCATCGCCACTGGAACCATCGTCACTGGCATCGTCCGGATGTGGTGGGACATGTACGGACGCATGGATTTCGAGCTGGTGGTAGATATCCGAAAGGGCTCCATGCTGCACCGTCCACACACTTAGGCCTTTGGGAGATCGTCCCAACACACCGGCAGCCGTCTGAAAAGCGAGTAGCTCGACGATGTATGGGTCACCGTTCATGTCCACGCCTGTGATCCAAGCTCCTTTCTTGAAATGCGTTGCGTGCTGGGCTAAAAAGTACGCTTTGTGGTGTCCATCCTCCTCCATCAGCACCACATCGTCCGTGACATTTTCCAAGGAGGTCACATCTTCCTTCAAGATGGGATTGGTCGCTGAGATGTTCAGATGCTTGCCCTCTCGGTTCGAAGAAACCCAGTCTTTGCGACCCTTTGCGATAACGAGGACAGTGTGAGGTAATCCACTCTTGAGATCCTTCAAAGTATGGGTAAAGTTGGTACTCTCATGATTGTGCACTGTGTTGTTTGCGCGAAGATCTTCAAGCTCCCACTCCGCAAAGTTGATTTCGCCCTCTGCGACAAAGAGCTCGTGCACAAAGCCTTCGCACTCCTCGGCTGCAAATTCTCCGTGGACGGGGTGGATGATCTTCGTAGGGCCCCATGTGACGTCGAGGGCTCCGTCGCGCATCGAGACTGCAGCAGTCACGCCGATGGGACGGAATGTGGCTTGTTTTGGGTCGCATTTGTTGATATCTTGACCGCTCTATGGCAGTTGGAATTTGGCGCGGTTTGATTGAGAAGTTTTGAATGCAGTTATTGTTTGAGAAACGAAGATGATTGATTGAGTGACCGATTATGGTATGAAGGGCGCCATTGCGAAGAATGATGGGAACGGCGCACATGTGGAAACAGACAAGGAAAAGCCGTTTCTTGGCAGCATCAAGTACGCCGGGGATCGTGGACAACGTACCGAACCGCCTGCTGTGTCGTTGTTGATGTTGACCGCTGGATTGGCCGTGTCTCCACTCACAAGCACAAGGCAAGAAAATGCTACGAGAGCAATGAGACGATCGCTAATGGCGAAAGGTGCAACCATGATGACTCAGTCTTGCTCTGGCTAGTTGTTGACGATTGGTAGTTCCTTGAGGTGACGATGCTTGTGAAGATGATCCATCTCGGAATTGTGAGGCTTTGATTTGGATTGATGAAACCATCTTCATCATTGCTGCCAACGGCGACGATTGTGCAACGGTGAAGTGTTGCTCTGCCCTGTACACAATACGACGAAACGTTGGGAATGATCCAACACTGGCTCCCAGCAACGAGATAGACGCAAATTCGATAAGGCCAGTCGCGCTGACTCCTCACTCTCTCAGCTGCGGGGTGCAGTGTTAGATGAAGTGCACCTCAAGTCGCCGCAACCTGCGTTTATTTCTTCTCTTCCAACCAGGTGCCATTTGAAGTGCTGGTGTGTTGACCCAGCCACAGGAATCTCGAGAACATTCATAGCCAACATGTTTCTCCTATGGACCATAAATCCCAATTCGATGCTATCTTGCATATCAGATGAGAGAGAAACCGCGTAGTGTCAATCACCGACGTCGAGGCAAGTTGGAATCGTGACAACATGGAGGCATGTAGGAGCAAATCCGAACCGGGCATGACTAGCTCGTCGAGAGCATTGTCAAGTCCATCACTCTCAACCTCATAAATCTCACAACCTACTGCGAGAAACCATACACACTTCCAAACTTGTATTAATCGCGCACCGCATTCGGCAGAGCAAGAACTGTGGCCGTCTTCTCTGTGATGTCTGAGCACGCAACCCTGCTCTTCTTGACCCTGAACGTCAAGATCCTGCATGGCACTTTGTGATTTGGACAATAAATCTCAAGGTGACGACGTTATCTTGCATACCAGATGAGAGAGAAACCGCGTAGTGTCAATCACCGACGTCGAGGCAAGTTGGAATCGTGACAACATGGAGGCATGTAGGAGCAAATCCGAACCTTACATGAATGGCTGGTAGAGAGCATCGTCAAGTCCATCACTCTCAACCTCATAAATCTCACAACCTACTGCGAGAAACCATACACACTTCCAAACTTGTATTAATCGCGCACCGCACTCTGCAGAGCAAGAACTGTGGCCGTCTTCTCTGTGATGTCTGAGCACGCAACCCTGCTCTTCTTGACCCTGAACGTCAAGATCCTGCATGGCACTTTGTGATTTGGACAATAAATCTCAAGGTGACGACGCTATCTTGCATACCAGATGAGAGAGACACCGCACAGTGTCAATCGTCAACACCAGGGGAAGACCAGGGTGGACGAGCCATGGACGCCATACTATTTATTGTTTCCCGTATTCCAAGTCCGCGTTGGCACGATCCTCTTCGTAGCCCCCCCCCCCCCCCCCCCCCCCCCCCCGACAAGTCAATGTCAGACCCTGAATCCAAAAGGATGCGCAGACTTTTGGACACGTAACGTAGTAATGTAATACGAATATTCTCCACCTGCGCTTCTCCAACATGTGAAATCGACGCAGCGAAGACCGTCAGCATACTCGTAGAGTGTTGTTCAAAAGTGTTCATTGAACAAAGTCGTCTTTGCCCTTGCTATTGTGGATGTGAGAGTTCTTCTTTTCAGGGTTTTCTATTCCTGTTTGAAACTATTCCCATCAGAGCCGAGCGCGTACTCGTGCCACGATAATTAACAGATGCTCTCCACCCGAGGCATGTTTGCTTGGCACTTGTTGGTAGATCCTCAGAACGCCCATTGTGATGGGAGCTCATTCTGTGTGGCGTCGCTGTTGCGTGGTTCCTTGGGTGTGAATTTGCCTCTCTCTACCCGTGGTATGCGCGGCACGCTTTTCCTTTCATGTCCGGTTGTTCTTTGGGTTGCCCTGCATGGTCGGTAAGATGCCTCCTACATGGGGTTTATCGCCTTCATTTGCGATCGCAGTTTGTTGAGTGCACCCTGTTCTTGAGTGAAGGGGGCTTCAGGGTGCATGAAGTGCCTACCGCACTTCCAAGGGAGCCATCGAGCCTTGCTGGGAACAATTTCGCAAAAACAATACCCTACACACACTCGCTCTGGAGACAGAACAAAGTAGAGCCACGGAGGTTGTTGATAGCTATTATACAATTGTCACTGTCTCTGTAACTATAACTGTAACTGAAACTGAAACTGAAACTATAACTGAAACTGAAACTGTAACTACAACTGCAATGCGTATGTGGTGTGATCGTGCTCTAGGACTCTGCAAATCTTCAAATGTATCGTATGGTGTGGTGTGGCATGGCGATTCCCGCTATTCGTCGACAATCCCAGGCGGACCATCAATAGCTCAATACAAATACAAGTAAGTAGAGTACAGGTGCGAGTGCGAAAACTCGATGTGATCGGTTCAGGTTCAAGAGCAAGCCTTTCGTAATGCAGGTCTTCACAATTCAGAACTGGAATTGGAATCCACTTCGATGTTGGTGCACTTGTAATCTCGACAAACGGGACGATCTGGGCTCCCCGCAATCTTGTCGCGCTTGTTGGCACAGTCAGAATCATCGCAACAGTCAAACTTCTTCATGTCCGGCATCCCTTCGATGCTCTCCAGATCATGCTCAAAGAGAAGATAAGAAAACGGAAGAGGAGGAATGGTTGCGCCAGTCGCAAAGTAGAGAACCTCACCATCCTCAGGAAGCCGGAAGAAGCCGACATCCTCGATGGCTGAACGTTTCAATGCCAAGCTCACAGTTGCAGGATCATTTCCCTCTTTTTTAACCGTCCAATGGTCTGATGGTGCGATGGCGCTGTCGTATTCACTCTCGAGCGTGTTTGAGAGCCAGCCATCGTAATCGTGCCCATGCATCTCTGCTGTGAGCCGTATAGCGTCATCTCCTGCACAGCTCTGATACTCCGTGATCATGAGTTTTGCGGTGGGGAGCTCGAAGAGGGTCTTGCGTCTTTGACGCTTAAAGGTACGATGGGGGTTGAACCCGATGACTGTCTTACCGAGGATCTTGAGGGTAGCATCAATTCCCACAGTCACCCCAATCGCGTATTTGACGCCTGCGTTGAATTTGGTGAAGTGGAAGAGTTGCTTGATGGAAGAATTATTCTCCGACAACGACAACAGCGCTTTGGGGGTGCTTGCGGCCCCAATGGAAAGATCAGGTCCAGCCTCGATGAAAGGAGACATCTGCAGAAGCCCGTACACCTTCAGATCAACTCCCAGTTGCAATCCCCCGTAAAGGTCCAGGGATGCACTGGCGCTGATATTGTAGTCGAAGTCTCTCTCTGGCTTTGAACTGATCATCTTCGAACTCCATCCTTTCTTCAACTCGTACTGAGCTTCCCACCTATACATGTCTTGCGACGAAGCAGACACTCCGAAAGCTCCTTCCAGTGTGGCCGTGGCGTTGACGATCACCTTGGTGATGGGGGTGACTTTGACAGACACAGGAGCTCCGCCCACGAAAAACGTGACCCATGTGCCTTGCCAATCATGTAGCGAGATGGTTCTGTTGAAGTTTTTTGCGAGGGTTTGTTGAATCGTGAGGGATGCTGTTTGCTCGAGGACGGCTTCGACTGAAGCCCACGCATCAAGATGAACGGGGAGAATCCCCATGTCCACGTTATAATCCAGCCAAAGGCCGACATCACCTGAATAGGCGATGTCGACGGGCCCAATGCTTTTGCTCTTGTCAAAATGGAAACCGTGCTGAGCAGCTGCCATATGGTCCATGCGAGACTGTAGCACGCCACCGCTGCCACCAAGGCTATCAGTATCTCCTGGATTTTCAGGGACCTTCACGGACGCAGACATGTCGAGGCGCTCGTAAATATCCGCAAGGGTTCCATCCATCACCTTCCAGACGACGATGCCTTTGCTGGAGTCGCCGCTCGTGCTTTCTGGTTTCGTTGACGACAGCAGCTTGACGATGTAAGGCTCGCCGTTCATGTCCTGGCCTGTGATCCAGTCTCCCTCCTCGAAATTTCCGCTTTGGCTTGCTGGAAAGATCATCGAGACCCCGTCGCTGTGCTTCACATGCCGCACAAACTCCGTGTCTTCTTCCAAGTAGGTCACGTTATGTTGGTTCAACACAGGGTCTGCTGTCGAGACCTTCAACGTACGGCTCTCTCGGTTCGAAGACACCCAGTCATCACCAACTTTGGCGATGACGAGTGCGCTGTGGTTGACTCCATGCTTGAGGTTCTCAGCGGTGTGGATAAGGTCGGTGGTCTCATGGTTATGCACGGACTCATTCGCACGAAGGTCATCAAGTAAGAGCTCCGTAAAGTTCACGATACCCTCCACGATGAAGACTTCGTGCACGATGTCGTGGCACTCCTCGTGTGCGAAGTTGTCGGTGGGGTCATGGAACTCCGCAGAGGGCCACACCATCTCGATCACTCCTTTGCGCGCCGAGATCGCCGCAGTTAAGCCTGGGAAGACGAGGTTGGCTTCTTCTGGGGTGCATGCCTTGTATGAGTTGCTCTGTGGCAGAGTCGTTTGGATGGTTGCGGTGCGCAAGTGCAAAATGAGGAGATGAACAAAGGTGACGGATTGGCTCATTCTATGCGTGAGAAGGACTATGCGAATAGACATACCGTGCAATTTAAACGGATCCCTTCCTCGAAGATAGATGGGAGAGGCATAGCATCAGCACCAGCACCAGCAACCAGCTGGAAGTCGCAACTGCCATACCCAAGACTTGTATCCTCGCACCGGACAGTATGTCTGAAAATTCACTTACCGAGTCTCCCTGGTCGGTGTTGGCGGCGGCTTGGACACCTTTGCTGCCACTCGCAAACATGAGGCAAGCGAGCGACACGAGGCCGATGAGACGATCGATGATGGTCGAAGGTGCGATCATGGTTGGCTGGTTGATTCCGTGTTGGTTGTGTTTTCTTGATATTGCAGATGCGTGCGAGGATGATCCAGATTGGAATTGTGAGCCTTTGGTTTGGATTTGGTTTGGACGCGACGCGACGCAACGATCTTCATCGCTGTCATCGATGCCGGTAACCGTATGGGTGATGATAATGTTGCCATACTGAATCCATGCCTTGCTCTCTGCTCTCTGCACGATGACGCGATGTGTTGAAGATGATAGAGCCAGCGACCCTTAACTGGCAGCAACCAAGATGACGGCGACCTGATCGTTGAGCTGTCCAGGATACGGTATGATGGCTGCTCGAGATCGACGGGAGCGCAGGCGTTGTCGCCAATGAATCGCTCGCATCCATGAGCACATCGCGTCCATTGCTCGTCACGTGGAGGACCTCGTAGAGTGATTAGCTTTGTTCCTTCTAGTGACGCTATTCCTGCATTCCCGGGAATTAGGGCAAGCGTAAGGGCTACGAGTAGTGCCACGAAGCAACCCCCAACCTGTTCTGCTTCTACCTCGATTTCATCTTCCACCAATTTTGTCCGTCTTCTCCTTCCCCAGTACCAGCGAATCAACCGAAGACTTTTTCAGCCCCTGATGACATTCGACGGTATTCCAATGTACTTGAGGTAACATCGGAAACAGGTGGTAGTTGCTCACCCCTGACAATAAATTCCACCAATGCAGAGTATTTTGTTCTCGCATTTGACGTACCATGCCAACACGGAGTACATCTTGCGTGTTCACGGAAACGCGAAACGAACAGTGTTTTTTTTTTTTTGCCCAGACAACGAACCACCTGCAAAGTACTCGTGTGCAGCGTTCCCACATGGCCAGCCGGTCAACTTGGGCTTCAACTCAGATGAAATTCCAACCCCAGACGGAAGAGGCACAGATCCGATCGCAACATGGTGATTTATTGCATCTTCAAGTCGATCTTGATGGCAGGGGCACGGTCGAGTGAGACTGATCCAATAAATCTGACTGCCCATGATGGCAAACGGAATCTGTTGGGTCTACTTCGCGCTTCATGCTCGATACTTCTGCGCCAAATGCTTCATGCACCCTTCAATGCAACGTTCTGCGCAAACTTGCTGTGTCCCACACGCATGTTGATCCGAAGTGTGCATCATCTTCAACACATCATCGGCACGTCGGAAAGAGGAGACCTTCGCCATCATCTGCGTTGTCCTTGTGTTTCTCTCCAGAAAGAGAAAGAGAGAGGGAGTTGGTGTTTGGCTGTGTCGGTTCTGGTGGTGTTGTGTTGCTTTTGTTCTCCGTTGCCGTTGTTGTTTATTCTATGACTCGATCGAGCGAAAATGTGACACATTTCTCGGGAAGCCCTCCCAGATTTACTTCTAAGTTTAATATGATGTTCCTCTCTATGAATAAGATGCGGATTGACCTTCCTAGAATGCTTAAACTGTTTATTTTGTAAGTTACGAGAGTTTGAGTTGAGAAATCTCCCGCAGTCGCCCGTGCTTTAGATATTTAGCTTTCACTCGGACATGGGTGCGACTCGTCATTGTCTTCAACTTGGACGTCGGCGAGCGGCGAAAATCGTCTTTTGTGCCCTCTCAGACGGACCCACAGCAAAACGCCCGAAACCGACCTCAGGCGTGTGTCTGCAGTCGTGCGAACACGCCCCGCTTGATTGCGCGCGGTTTCTCGGATTGGATTTCTGTGCCTTGTTGTTGTTGCGGAAGTTCGTGGGTTCATTTCCTCTTTTCTAGACGTTGTGACCGTTATACTCAAAACATAGATGCAAATTCTGGAAACCAAACTTTGCGAAACTTGAATGTTTCGTTTTTTCCCGTTCTTGCTTTCGTGTCACACCGACAGAGCGGGTTGCAATTCGCCGAAGGACAGACTCTGAAGAAACGTCTGGTGTCCTACCTTGATGTTCGAAATCTAGCATCAGAGTTGGAATTCAATTAGGGACAGACTACATCCAAACTTACTGCCTGCATGTCAGGAATCGGGTGTTCTGAAACGACAAATTGCCGCACCTCCCAATAGTGGGAGTCGAATGTTTTTGAAATGATATACTACCGCACCTCCCAAGAGTGTAGAGTTGATCGTTGTTAAATGGTATATTACCGCAACTCTCACTTTGGATCTTTGTGACAGAAAATGTGAGCTGCACGCGTCTTGCGGTGCAGAACGCCACGTGCCGAATGCGAACAGGGTTGTGACGTTCGTGACCTCAATGCAGGAATGCGAATCACACGTGTATGTCGCAGGGGGCAGGGATGTTGGTTTCGTGACCAGCATCACGAGACACGAGACTACGGCCCCTATGTCGCAATGTTGTTTCCCAGCAGTGGACTCGCCTGGTTTGGACGAGGACGCTGCTTGGCTCTGGTGACAACTAGTGACTTAGGAATGCATTGTAACTGTGCTGCTAATTGTGAGTGTAATTCTGTATGGATGTTGCTTCATTGAGTTGCTCGGCATACGCGTTGCTATCTGAAGTTTCTCCTCTTTTGGTTTGAATGTATCGTGCATCCGTGTCATTGGTAGGCTGGACTGTTTGAACCAATCATGCCTCTCCTCCAGGATCCGATTTGAAGTAGTATACTGTGCGGGGCGGTAGAGCTATGCTTCTGGGATCCTTCTCAGTCTCGGATACGATCGTGTCACATGTCTGACTCTCGGATACCGTCGAGTCGATCGATTCTTGTCTTGGATACCAGTTGAGTCCCGTATGTGATTCTCGGATATCATATTATCTGATAAAACGATAATGAAAACGAGGTGAACTTGCTGAACGCCGAAGGGTGATCAATCCGTGCTAGTGCAGTAGGTTGGTGAGTTTGAGTGTGTGAATGTGTCTTAGTCTTTAGAGCTGTACGAATCCAAATGAGACTTTCAATTGGATTGTGAGCATGTGATGTGTTGGAAATCCGGGGTTATAGTTAGTACTAAGTTCTAATCTGCTGTTAGAAACTGTACCGTTTTAGAACTGTGAGCACAATCTCACTTTCTCTTCTGATCTCGTTTTCTTGACAGGCATCTGTCGCGGTAACGACACGGGGCATCCTGTTGTCTCTTAGGTGCTTCCCTCTTCGTTCATCATGCTCTGTTCTTGCTTCCTTGTCTCTGCATCGTCGTAGCTGTCTACGCTTGCATGGTAGGGATCTGCAGTCTTGAGCACTTGCCTATCTCATGTTTCCGTCGTTGATTCTCATGACACCGCCGTCTCATGATCGATGTCACCTTTGGTGATGTTCCAAACCTGCGGATATTCTGATCCTTTCTGATGTTCCAAACCTGCAGATGATCTTGTCCGCAGGAGAGGCATGTGCTGTCCTCTGAAGAAGGTGCGTCACTTGCCCATGGACATGCTGTTCTGATCGACGTCGTCGTCTGGATGGTTGCCATGGTTGGCGTGGTATCGGGACCTCCTGGTCCGCCGTGGGTGTCTTTCTTACATTACCAGAGGACAGGCTATCCTCCTCGCGGTTATACAGGTATCAATCGCGTCCGTATGCTTAGTCATAGTCATAATGACATGGTATACAAAGGTGTGACAAATAGTCTCTGAACATGTGATGAATAATATTCAAAGCTGTGACGAACAATGATGGGAGGTGCGGCAATTATGGGTATTCCGACAAAGTCGTACCCTCAATTCCTAACACCCTTCCATTGTCGCATCGACAACATAACATCCATCATCACCGTCCTTCTCTCTCACCTTTCGCCTTACTCCCATTAATCCATTGCAGACCGCAGTTGGATGAAGTGATTCTTGTGGTTGTCGTAGATCTCCTTTTTGGTGTTCTTTGTGAAGCCGTCTGCGATGTTGTCTTCCGATCGCACGAATTTGGTTATGGCTTCTCCATTTTTGACGAGTTCACGTATGAAGTGATGTCGGATGTCGATGTGTCTTGTTCTTGCGGATGTCGATGGGTTTGAGGCGATGAAGATCGCTCCGACGTTGTCGACCATAACGTCCGCGGGTTTGTGCATCTTTAATCCGATGTCTCTCATCAGTTGCGTCACGAAGCGGATTTCTTTCCCTGCTTCTGACAGTGCGACGTATTCTGCTTCTGTCGAGCTGAGTGTTACGCTGCGTTGTGCCTTTGATCTCCATATGATCGGCACTCCTTGTAGTAGGACGATGTGCCCTCCTACGCTGATGCGATTGTCCTTATCACCCGCGAATTCGCTGTCGGTGAATATTGCAATCTTCCATGCATCGTTAGTCAGTGGACTTGGTTTCATCTTCAGTCCATACTCTCTTGTGTCCCATACGAACTTCATGACTCGTAGCATCTCCTTGTATGCTGAGGCTGTTGGTCCGTCCAATACTTTGGTCAGCTCTCGCACTGCATTGGCGATGTCGGGTCGAGAGTGTTTCACCAGGTATAGCAGCATGCCTACTCCGCTTCGGTATCGGCTGTGTTGCTGTTCGTCCACCTTGGGTGCATCGCTGTTCCTTTGGATGCCCTGCCCTGGTGTTCCTGGTGTTCCGTATCGTTGTAGTTTCAGCACATCGCTCCCGAACGTATCGATGATGTTCTTGAGGATGTGTGGTTGGTTCACCCAACAGTTCGTCTTGTCATGGTTGAATATGATCTTGCAGCTGAGGTAGTCTTCAAGATCTTCCTCCACTTTGACTCCGAACCGTTCCGCTCGTATATCCTTCACGAGCTTCTCCAGTTCCTGCTTTTCTCCGATGCAGAGACAATCGTCCACATAGGTGCCGATTAAAAGCAGTTGCCCTTCCTGATTCCGAATCAGTAGGCATGGGTCTACCTCACTCTGCCTGAACCCCAGTTTGAATAGGATGTCGACGAGCTTCTTATTCCATTGTCTTGCACTCTGCACGAGTCCGTAGATGGTTTTCTTGAGCAGCAGACATTCGTCGGTTTTGTGCTTCATGCCTTTCGGGCATTGCATGTAGATCTCCTCGTCGAGGTCACCGTGTAGGAATGCTGTCTCGAAGTCAATGATGATGCTATCTAGCTTCAATATCATCTTCATGGTGAGCATGATGCGGTAGGTTGCGTCATGTATCACCGGTGCGTGGTGCGCTGAGAAGTCGACTCCTGCGATTTGCGAGTATCCGCATGCCACGAGTCTGGCGCGGAATACCCCGTTTCTCTTTTCCTTGAAGACCCATTTGGTCTTCACGCACCGCCGATTCCTCGGCATTCGGTCCTTCTTGATCTTTTCCCATACTTTCCTTCTGGCCATATCGTAGAATTCCTTGTTGATGGCTTCTCGCCATTTCTTTCTCTTACTGGGGTCCGCGTGGTCCCAGCAGTCCTCAAATGTGGTTGGGTCTAGCAGCATAGCGATACTCGCTAGCTCCATCCCATCCTCATTTCGTTCGTTGTTCAATGCTTGGTCCGCAGTGATGATATCGTCGAGTCTCATCATTCCGTGAGGTGTATCTATCATCATACCTGCGATATCTCTGTTGAATGTTGACCCGTCCGCGTGGAAGTCGGGTCCTCCTGTGTCCGATGGGGATGCGATAGTCTCTTGGGGTGTCTCGTACCCTTCGTCTGTATTTGGTTCTGACTCATCGCTCGATTCGAGGTCTCGCTCCTCCTCTGGAATGGGTTCTTTGTTGTACCCTGCGAGAGCACTCACCATCCTTGGTACGCGTTGCACAGGTTCTACGATAGGGGTCTGCTCCGGCTCACGTTTGGCCTCTTCATTTGCTCTCCCCTCATCGTCCCTTCCGAATTCGTCGCTGTCATTATCGTTCGACTCATTTTCCCCTTGGGTGGGGAGCAAGTCATCTTGCCCTCGCGCAGCGTCTTCTGTATCTTCTTTCTCTCCGGCTCTGCTGCTGCGATCTGCGTCGTCGGTCTCCATACCTTTGATGGTCTCCGATCGTCGCTCCCAAGCTGCTCTCGTTTGTCGAGTGTTCGTACCCGATGTAGAGTCGTCATCTTCCAGATCTATCAGTATTGATCTGTTGGCATTCTCGATACCTCTGAATTGCCCATATGACTGATTCATCCATGTCACGTCTCTCGTGATTAGGATCTTAGTTGTTGCGAGGTTCAGCATTCGATATACTCCTTTCGCGTGTGACTGGCCGTATCCGACGAACATAGCTGGTCTTGATCTGTCGTCCAGCTTCGCCTTTATCGTGCAGCCGCCAACATACACCATGCCTATTTCTCCAAAAACGCGCAGTCCATCCACGTAAGTGGGGATCCGGTTGTTGAATAGTACGCATGCTGGTTCTCTCGTTTTCGTCCCGATGATATTCTCCAATTGGGTAGCGGTTCTGGCCGCCTTGGCCCATAATTTTCCTCGGACATTTTTCGGCAGGTGCGTGTGATTGAGCATGGCTCGAACTTTCCCGTACAACGTGGCGAATTTTCTTTCCACGCGACCGTTCTGCTGCGGCGTAGATGCCGCAGTGTACTCGAACGTTGGGGCGAACCCTGCGACGAGTAGTTGCTTCTCCGCGGAATAATTTTCTCCTGCGTTGTCACATCTGATAATTTTCACTCGTGTTTGCTGGTTGGCATGGAGCCATTTAAGCAACAGAATCATTTTTGTTCCAACCTCACTCTTCTCCTTCAGGAAATAGCTCCAGCAGTAGTCACTGTAATCATCAAGGACTAGGAGCCAGTACTTCCCTTGTCCGTAGCTGTGCGTCTGGACACTTGATGTGTCAATGAACAGTCGATCACCAACCCCCTTCGCTCGTGATTGGAGTTTCTTCGTCATGGCCTTCTGCCTTTGTTTGCCAATGGCACAGTCCACACATGCATGCAATTTGCCTGTGACATTCCAACCGTATCGTCCCGCTGTGCGAGAGATCGTGTAAGTGTCAACATGGCCTAACATTTTATGGATTTGGTTGACGTCCACCGCGGTCTGGGTGGACACGCCAACATTGGCTTGATTGTGAGGGTGAGGGGCGGTGATCATGTTGACGCCGCTCACGAACCCGCTGTGGGTAGCCATAAGCCGGTCAAACGTAATGCGTTGTCCGCGCTTCTCCAGGCTCATCACAACACCGTGGTTGCTGATGTTGAAGCCGCTCTCAAGCGCTTTGTTGATGCTGAGGAGGTTCACCCACAATTTGGGCACGAACTTCACGTGCTTGAGGAGGATGGTTGCGGTGGTACCGTTTTTCTGCATTACCACCATGCGCTTGTCGCCCACCTTTGTTGCCTTGATGTAGCGACCGCTGCCGATCTTGATGGAGTGGTTGGCCACGCGCACGTTGGTCATCCCCTCGTCGTTGTTGGTCAGGTGGCACGAGGCACCTGAGTCGCCCAACCAAGTGTTTGCCTCATGGCGGTCTGGGGCGAGCGTGATGCGGCGTTCTTCGACGCCGTCGATGTCACCGATCACCATTGCCATGTCTGGTTGCGGGTTTCTCTCGCTGTAGATGGGGAGTTCAGGGAACGCATTTGGGCTGCGGACTCCGTAGTGGCCTGGGTGGTATTTCCACATGATTTGGAGTGCTCCACGCGAGGCCAGGCTCCCGATGAGTCCATGGTGGATGGCTGGCAACTGCTCCTTCTCCAGCCTTTCGTTGATAAACGGCATGTTCTTCATGACGTTGAACGGGGTCATCATCCCGATTTCGCGTAGGAGGAAGTAGAGGGTGCGAGCATCCGCGCAATTGCGTCTGTCTCTAGAGTTGTACTCCTCCACTGTGTCGAGGCACAGCAAGGCAAGCTCGGAGCGCACACTGTCAGCCGGCGTGGCGTTGCTCAATGAGTATCGCACTGCGAGTGCGAGGGACTCCTCCTTTGCGAGCATTGCGCGGCGTTCATCGCGTTCTTCGTGGGTTGTCGGTTTCACCACGTCCGTTCCTTCCGGTAGATCGATGAGGAATGGCTGGGCTGGACAATCGACGCAGTACGAGTAGATGTACCCTTGTTTGAAGCACAGTGGGCACGATGCCCATCCTTGGTACATTGCGCGCCCTGCTGCTTCGATCGTCTTCTCGATGGGAGCCTTGTTGGTGGAGAGCAAGAAGACAGGCTCTCTGCAGATGTCTTCCGCTCCGATCACCATTGCCACTTCATTGGTAGACTCCTCTTCGGTGCTGACGAGGTCTTCATCGTAGATGACCTCGTCGAAGAACCTGTCATCTTCGGTGGACTCGTCGTCGGACGGGAAGAGTTCGCGGTTGATGCGCTCGGCTGCGACCGCTGGTGGTCCGTAGTGACCATACACCCCTGGGTGGTGGGCCGCCCGCTCTTCAGCTGTCCACTCGGAGCCTTGGTTTGGCTCTTCGTTGCCTTGGTCGCCCATCTCTTCGTCGGTGGACGTGAGGGCGAGGTCTTCGGTGGTCTCCTCTTCGGGAGGCATCATGGCGTAGTCGTTGCTCATGTTTTTCTTGATGTTCGCAATTTCTTGGGTTGTTACGAGTCTTGGGTTGGTCACATTTTTGACCTCTGTCGAATCGATTTCGAACTCGTTGGTGAGGAAGCACAGCATTTCCGTGCTATCCATGGACTTGTCGTCTTCGGGCAACCAGATGGGCTCCTCGATCATGGCTAGGCAAACGTCGTTGGCCTTCTCGTTGGAGGTCGACCACATCTCCTCGTTAACCTCAACGAAGGAGTCGTAGCCCGCCACATCGTCTTCGGTAGTCCGCCACATGTGTTCTTCGACCATCACGAGGGCAACATCTGTTTCTTCCTCCATGCCATCGGTCGCCACGTTTGCGGCCTCGGCTTCTCGCATCGCTGCTTTCAACTTGAAGCAGTCGAGGATCTTGTGCCCCTTCTTACCGCAGTACTTGCAGTTTCCGTTGAACTTGTTCTTGGCGGGGGTGTCACCTCTCTTGTTGTTCTTCTTCAAGGCCTTGTTGTTTTTGTTCTTTGGGGGAGAGCGGCAGTCCGCCTTCTTGTGCCCGTAGGCACCGCAGTTGCGGCAGTACCCTTTGAAGCCGCCCGTGGCAGCGAGAGCCATTTCCTCTTTGGTGTCGCTCTCGCGGCGGTTGCTTCCTTGCTTGATGTGACGTGCGTCGTAGGTGGCACTCACTGCTTCACGGATGTCCTCGATTGACATCGTGGCTTCGATGCCGGTGAACTTGAGCTCGATGAGCTTCACATCCATCTCGTAGTCCCTTGCGAGGGCGTTGAGCACGAGCATGTGGTACTGGGTCATGTCCAAGTCGACGCCGGCGTGGGAGAGGTGTCCGCGGAGCACTTCCATCTTGGTGAGGAACGTGTCCGGGTGTTCTCCCTTCTTCATGCGCATCCCGTTGAGCTGCGCCAACAACTTTGCCTTCATAGGCGCAGTGCGCTGCTCGTAGATACGCTCAAGAGCCTTCCATGCCTTACGTGGATCTCCTCCCTCGTAAGCGCTGCTCTTGCATCCCAACACAGCCATGAAGGCAACATTGCCTTCGGTGGTTTCATGGCTAATAGCCATGGTCAGTTCTTCAAACGCGTACTTCGCCAATGCCTTCTTGTACTCAGCCTCCTCTTTAGGAGTCATGGCACTTGGCTTCTTGGCTTCGTCGTCGTCCTTCTTCTTGCCTTTCACAGGGATGGAAGCAACGGAGGGGACGAACGGTTCTTCCTTCACAACCACATCACCCATGTCCTTGAGATACAAGTCTCCATAGCCCTTGCGGTTGGCGCGGGCCAGGAACTTCGCACTCCAAGCTTTCCAGCTGGACCGCTTGCCGTCGAACATGATCATGTAACGATCAGTCTTACCTAGGAAGGATGTCATGGTGATGATGATGAGAGGATGTTTGTTGCTGTGTTGATGGTGGTAGAAACGTAGGATTTCAATCGTAACGTTTCGAAGCGTGTTGGAAATCCGGGGTTATAGTTAGTACTAAGTTCTAATCTGCTGTTAGAAACTGTGCCGTTTTAGAACTGTGAGCACAATCTCACTTTCTCTTCCGATTTCGTTTTCTTGACAGGCATCTGTCGCGGTAACGACACGGGGCATCCTGTTGTCTCTTAGGTGCTTCCCTCTTCGTTCATCATGCTCTGTTCTTGCTTCCCTGTCTCTGCATCGTCGTAGCTGTCTACGCTTGCATGGTAGGGATCTACAGTCTTGAGCACTTGCCTATCTCATGTTTCCGTCGTTGATTCTCATGACACCGCCGTCTCATGATCGATGTCACCTTTGGTGATGTTCCAAACCTGCGGATATTCTGATCCTTTCTGATGTTCCAAACCTGCAGATGATCTTGTCCGCAGGAGAGGCATGTGCTGTCCTCTGAAGAAGGTGCGTCACTTGCCCATGGACATGCTGTTCTGATCGACGTCGTCGTCTGGATGGTTGCCATGGTTGGCGTGGTATCGGGACCTCCTGGTCCGCCGTGGGTGTCTTTCTTACATTACCAGAGGACAGGCTATCCTCCTCGCGGTTATACAGGTATCAATCGCGTCCGTATGCTTAGTCATAGTCATAATGACATGGTATACAAAGGTGTGACAAATAGTCTCTGAACATGTGATGAATAATATTCAAAGCTGTGACGAACAATGATGGGAGGTGCGGCAATTATGGGTATTCCGACAAAGTCGTACCCTCAATTCCTAACAGTGATGTGCAGCATCCATTATAGTTGGATCTGCATCATCTCTATTAGTAGTAACATAGTGGAGCGTTGAGTCTCCGTACGTGCAATCATCGCGGTGTCGATGTTGCCATTTCCGAGAGGAGACATCAATTTCGTGACTGTCGGAGAGAGAGTTTGTTGTTCACTCTCTTCCGATCAATTTGGGGGAACAAGGTTCATCCAACGGTTTGACCCGATTGTCCGTTCAGGACAGGTCATGTCACGCCCATAAGTGGCGTGGGACGGCACGATCGCCCAAACCCAAATTCAGCGGACACGCGACATCGTCTTAAGTAGAGCACGATTCGAGGGTGGGACCTCATCCCACCGACATCGAGTCACGTTTTCAATCCCGCTCAAACTCTGAGCTGTTGGACAGTTGACTAACTAGACTAAATCTTAACACGACTAATGGGAAAACTAGTTTGAGCTAATATCGTGTAACACGAGTACACGATATTGAGAGAGAGAGAGAGAATAAGAAGAGTAGCGAGAGAGCATCTCGCGTACCGACTCATAGTCGGAGGTAGAGGAGACCAATCTACGAAACAGACAAACGCGCCGAGAGCATCGGGCAAGAGAACGGACAGCGAGAGGATCGGAGCCCCAATGTATTGAAATAGCAAACACACCGACTATCAACCAACACCGTCTTCCACGATCGTAGGCTTCCGTGAGCGGAACTTGCCAACAATGGGAATCTCGGTAGAGCATGCAGGACCATGGTGAATTCAGGATGAATGCAAGATGAGGGTATGCTAGACTGGTAGATGAACTCATGGAGATCTCAGGAGGAGATCGAACTTTGGAAGTTGAGAGCAATGAAGAGGTCACAGTTCAGAGAAGTAGATTCAAACAAACGATTAGCTTTCTACTATCCCCACCACCACGGATTTCCAACATATGTCACGTCGCGTTACGTTTCGTTACGTCTTGTTACGTTACAACACTGACAACGGCAACATTATGTCAGGAATCGAGGATGCGACTATGTCGTAATATCCCAGATTGCCGCACCTCCCATAATACCAAAATTAGACTGACCGATCTACCGAAGTCGGACACACTCCCAAGTCAATTGTGAACCTTCCTCCTCTGTGTGTCAAGAGTATGACGGACGACGGACAGACTAAAGGCGTGACATGTTTGTGATGATTGACGCCCCAACATGGCGAACAATGGATGTGAAAGGGAGACTGGAACACCAAAGTGTTCTAAGCACGATGGTTGACCAGTTGAACCCAACATCTATGCGAATACGCTATCAAGGTTGTGTCACTCAGAACCCAGAACATGATTACGTGACTGAGAGAGAACCGCCGAAGGAGAACAAAGCGCGGACTGGAATATCATCGAAGGACTGGATTGATCGTGCCAGAACACCATGTTCTGATCCAAGTGTGACCACCAGTGAACATGTGAGAAGAGTGAGTGAACAACACGGAGGAGTGCACTGAATGAGTGATGGATGCCTGATCGGGAGAGAATGAAACTCAGCATCGGCATGCATGCACTGCAGGAGTGTAGAAGAAAACCTCAATGGACGAGCATGATGAAATGCGCCTGTCATGAACAACGAGATGTGAATGACGGAGGAGGATTGCTATGATGAAGGAAGAAGCAACTACAGGGCGTTACTGGCATCATCATGGGCAAGCGACTTGAGGAATTGAGAAATGAAGATGTTGTTCTCACAGTTCTAAAACGGTACAGTTTAATAAGAATTAGACTATACTACTACCCCGGATTTCCAACAACATCATCACCGTCAACAACAACAACACCAACAACAACTCGTTACTTACAAACTCGGATCCTCCCTCGGTACGCAAGTGCCGAAGGAGCCCAGGGGAGAATGCGAGAGCATATCATATCACTGATTTGCATTGCATTTTGTAATCCGTACGCACCCGCAGACGCGGGTGCCGTCGGAGAGCACTAAGCATAGCAACCTGGTTGATTCTGCCAGTAGTCATACGCTCGTCTCAAAGATTAAGCCATGCATGTGCAAGTATAAATATCATACATTGAAACTGCGAACGGCTCATTATATCAGTTTTCGTTTATTTGATAGTCCCTTACTACTTGGATAACCGTAAGTTCATCACACCGCACCCATCTCGAACAGACCAAAGGACTGAGCAACACTCCCCACGGATGCTGTTGTCTCATTCTTTCTTTCTGTCTTTTGACTTGACTCCCACCTCATCCCAAACTGTAAACTCGATTCTCACACAAACTTCCCCCTGACCCAATTCATTCAATTCATTCAATTCTCACATCTAACAACTACAGGTAGTAATTCTAGAGCTAATACATGCGTCAACACTCTTCTGGAGTGGTATTTATTAGATTGAAACCAACCCTTTCGAGGTGATGTGGTGATTCATAATAAGATTGCGGATCGCATGCCTTTGGCGGCGATGGATCATTCAAGATTCTGCCCTATCAACTTTGGACGGTACGCTATTGGCCTACCGTGGTGATGACGGGTAACGGGGGATTAGGGTTTGATTCCGGAGAGGGGGCCTGAGAGGTACGTTTCCTTGTTTTCCTGCCTTCTCATTATTATCTCGTGACATGTCAACATGGAGTGCACGAAGGATTTCACATGAAATCAATTAATTCAATCAACTCAATCAATCATCAATCATCTCACATACATATTATATCCTCCCCTTCTTTTCACAATAACATTCCAACAATTACAGACGGCCACCACATCCAAGGAAGGCAGCAGGCGCGTAAATTACCCAATTTCGACACGAAGAGGTACGTACAACTTGAACCGACCACACCAAGTCAAAGTAGATACACATCACATCGATCCATAGTAAAAGCATGCATACACATACATACCATATACAACACCCACTCACACATCCATTCCCATTCACACACCATTTCACTCCCCTACCTTCACCCTTACCCATCTCTAACAACTTCAGGTAGTGACAATAAATAACAATGCCGGGCCTTTCTAGGTCTGGCAATTGGAATGAGAACAATTTAAATCTCTTATCGAGGATCAATTGGAGGGCAAGTCTGGTAAGTAACAGCAACAGCAACAGTAACAGCGGCAGTACCAGGAACAGCAACAGCAACAACAACTGACGTGGCACAACACGCGCAGCGATCAACCGAACCGAAAACAAACAAGCAAACTAACAAATTTTTTCAATCATTCACTGACTTCTCTCAATACACACTATCACTATCACCACTATCGTTGCCCTTGCAATTACAGGTGCCAGCAGCCGCGGTAATGTAAGTAACACTCCAAGAATCTGTGACACGGTGGCGTGCCATCCTCGGAATGAAGCCTTGGACCAATAGATCAGCCAGCCAATCATACATATACTCACACATACACAACCATATCTACCCTACTCTACTCCACTCTACTCTACTCTACTTTACCCTCTGTCACTTTTGGAAACTACAGTCCAGCTCCAATAGCGTATACTAATGTTGTTGCAGTTAAAAAGTTCGTAGTTGGATTTTTGGCAGACGTTGGCGGCCTGACACTTAGTGTTTGTGCTTGCCGACGTCGCCATCCTTGGGTGGAACCTGTGTGGCATTCAGTTGTCGTGCAGGGGATGCCCATCATTTACTGTGAGAAAATTAGAGTGTTCAAAGCAGGCTTATGCCGTTGAATATCTTAGCATGGAATAATAAGATAGGGCCTTGGTACTATTTTGTTGGTTTGCGCACTAAGGTAATGATTAAGGAGAACAGTTGGGGGCATTCGTATTCCATTGTCAGAGGTGGTAAGTACTATATTACGCAATACATTGCGATACATTGCAATATGCATTGTATTATGCACTGCAGTATATTGGTCTAGATTCAACTAGACTAGACTAGACTATACTATAACGACGCACAGCACCGTATCTCGAGACCAGCAGACACAAGAAACCATTCACTCACACAATATTATCCATCTTCACTCTGTATAACATGAACTCGTCATCATTCAACTTCCCTCTCTCCACAGAAATTCTTGGATTTCTGGAAGACGAACTACTGCGAAAGCATTTGTCAAGGATGTTTTTATCAATCAAGATCGAAAGTCAGGGGATCGAAGATGATCAGGTACGTTCAAATCATTGCTACCACGCTATATGCTACGCCTCTATGCTATGCACCAGGCATAGCCACTCTTGCAACTCTCTCGAACCATTACACGACATGACACGACATCACACGACATGGCACTAACCTAATATCCAACATCATTCCATCTTCATTTCCATCTCCATCTCTCCCACGTCTTCTGCATTCCACACCTTGCTCCTCGAATTATCAGATACCATCGTAGTCTTGACCATAAACTATGCCGACAAGGGATTGGTGGGGTTTCGTTTAGTCCTCATCAGCACCTTACGAGAAATCATAAGTCTTTGGGTTCCGGTAAGTCCGCAATTGGAGTGGCGACAGATGTGCATCTACGCTTTGCTGCTGCTCTGCGTAGTTGGGACACTCTGCTTCTGGACTGCACATGTCCAACTTTAATCTCATGAGCACACACACACACACACATCCAACCCGGCACAAACAAACGATCCAACTAACCACATTCTGTTCTGCTCTTTTCCTCCCAAAACTATATTCCGACACGAATCAATCGATCACTCGACTCAACTCAACTTGACTTGCAGGGGGGAGTATGGTAAGTTAACTGAAGCTCTGCTGCTGCTGCTGCTGCTGCCGATCGGAGTATATTGACATTAACGCCAAGCGCGGCGGATAGATGGATTAATACAATACAATACAATACAATACAATACAGACAGACAATCAAATTGAATTCATGATCCCGATACTCATCCATTCCATTCCAATTCTCTCTTTCCCTCCTTCTTGGCTCTCCATTTACTACGATTACAATTACAGGTCGCAAGGCTGAAACTTAAAGAAATTGACGGAAGGGCACCACCAGGTACGTTTCATCATCATCTTTAACTGCTTCTACGCCAACGACGACCAGTATTCGAGATTGATACTGACACGCCATGAAATTCATGACGACCACATCATCTCACAAAATCCTTTCTCTTCCTATCCACGACATTACATTACATTACATCACATTACATTGACTGGCTCATCGACCCATCACATCCTCCTCTTTCATCTTACAGGAGTGGAGCTTGCGGCTTAATTTGACTCAACACGGTAAGTTTGATTCCACTACATTATCTTTATTTTTTAGAAATTAAAGAAGGAACAAACAAACACTCTGATTTATGAGACAAAACGATCGATGGCGTATCACTCACACTTAATTTCTTCCACAACTTCCCTCCGACTCGACTTCTCTTTACACCAACAGGGAAAACTTTCCAGGTACGTTACATTTACATTTACATTACATTCATTGCAGCAGCTGCATACAGCCGGCTTGTCCTCTTTACCCTCCATGTTGGTGAAATAACAATCCATGACCTTGAACCATATTCTGACACTTGTATTACCCTTCAAACTCCCCCTCCTCCTCCGACACGACACATCCATTTCGTACTTTTACAAAACTCTCCACAGGTCCAGACATAGTGAGGATTGACAGATTGAGAGCTCTTTCTTGATTCTATGGTTGGTGGTAAGTAAATAGTTGAGCGCCCCCCTCCCATCTTCAGCTCGGAATGATGCGAATCTCTTTCGAAATGAAACCATGAACTCACCCATTCGCTCCTTCCTTTCCATCTTTCATCCTATTCCATACGAACTCATGAACCCCCTAATCCTCTACTATCACAACAGGTGCATGGCCGTTCTTAGTTGGTATGTATATACACATCATTATTCGAAATCAATATGAAATCGATATGGTAATATTATCATATTACCGCTCTGCTCATAAACTGAGCTACAATGCAGTTGGTGCAGGATGGTGACATGGTAACATGGCAACATGGCAACATGATAACATACACACATCCCGCAACTTCTTGTTGCTCAGTTTACGATCAGAGAGACCTTTTGTCTAGCACATCTCTTGATGTCAGGACACGATGGAAGTAAACAATCATCTGATCTAACTCTCTCCTTCTTTTATCCCTCTACAATCTCTGTATGCTAAACTCCACTCCCCCCTCCGACGAACAACAGGTGAAGTGATTTGTCTGGTTTATTCCGTTAACGAACGAGACCCCTGCCTGCTAAATAGTGTGCCGAATGAATCTTCATTGGGTGACACTTCTTAGAGGGACGTGCATTCTATTAGATGCAGGAAGATAGGGGCAATAACAGGTAAGCATGAATGCATGAATGCATGATTCTGAATGCATGATTCTGAATTACAGTACACAATAGTACACCATCACTCGGATGCCTTGCATTCCATTGCTGGCATGATCGACTTTACGAGCCCAGTCTCTCATCTCACGCTTCTCTCCTTTCCCCTTCCACACCTCATCCTACCCAATGTTATAATAAATGACCTTCTCTCGATACCTTAGGTCTGTGATGCCCTTAGATGTTCTGGGCCGCACGCGCGCTACACTGATGCATTCAACGAGTTCTACCTTGGCCGAGAGGCCTGGGCAATCTTTTGAACGTGCATCGTGATAGGGATAGATTATTGCAATTATTAATCTTGAACGAGGAATTCCTAGTAAACGCAGCTCATCAGGCTGGTAAGTACATTACTCTAGTCTAGTCTAGTCTAGTCTAGTCTGGTTCAGTCTAGTCCAGTGCCAACAGCACCCACCCACAGACGACAGCTTGACACACTCCCACTCAACTGAATTCGATTCAATTTCGCTCACACGATCCCTCCTTCCCTCTCCGCCGCCTACACATCACACGTCAAACGTTCACTTCTACAATCACAGCATTGATTACGTCCCTGCCCTTTGGTAAGAATATCTTGTTGGCATCAACTATTGTTGGCGTCATTGTGACTTGTCCACATCAGCCTCTACCTTGTATCCGTCCAGTTGTTCTCAAGAAATGAAAGATGGAACTTGCATGACCACGCCGTAACAATAAGAATCAAATTCACTGACCAAACACTAACCTCCATTCCTCTCCTCTGTCATCCACCCATCCACCCTAACACCCTAACACCCATCCACACACCCATCTACGATCTACGATCTACAGTACACACCGCCCGTCGCACCTACCGATTGAATGGTCCGGTGAAGTCTCGGGATTGCGATTAGTTCCCTTCATTGGGAGTTGGTTGCGAGAACTTGCCTAAACCTTATCATTTAGAGGAAGGTGAAGTCGTAACAAGGTTTCCGTAGGTACGTAACACAATTCACATACATATACACACAAATATATACACATACACACACAAGCAGACAAGATAAGCACATGAGGAGTCCATGCGAAACCTGATGTCAACCGAACCCAAATCTCACACTCTCCTTCCCATCCCAATCCCAACCACACCATGACCACTACTTTACTCTTCCGATCTACAGGTGAACCTGCGGAAGGATCATTACCGCACAGATCCAAGATCTTACCACTCATGCGAAATAATAGACAACGGCGCGTAACAACCGCCTGCGTCGAACAACCGATCATTGCTCATCACTGTATTGTGTATATTGATACTGATATTAACACTATTGATATCACTCACTATCACTTTACTTGATGAACATTTTCCACAAACCACGAGAAATGACAACAAGACCTAAACCTGGTACTGTCTGCGCGCATACCGCGAGCCTCGATCCGCTCCTTCTTTTACCAGTAGTCGCAGATCGGCGAACGGGAGCGCGCGACAGCTAACAAAACTAATCTAGTACAACTTTCAGCGATGGATGTCTAGGTTCCCACAACGATGAAGAACGCAGCGAAATGCGATACGTAATGCGAATTGCAAAACCTCGTGAATCATCAAAACTTTGAACGCACATTGCGCTTTCGGGATCTTCCCGAAAGCATGCTTGTCTGAGTGTCTGTGAACCCCACTCAGCGCTAATGCCTTTCTTTTGTCTGTCTGCCGGTCTATCCGACGACGACATTGTTGTGGCATGGCTGTTGGAGTTTGTCAGTGCAGTCGCCTAACCCGCGATCGCTCCGATGAAACGGATGAACGAACGAATGCGCATTCATTATTCATGAATGCTCCCATTCATTCACACGTCACGTGATCTATGCCCATCTGCGCTGAACACGCGCCTGGATGCATGCCACTAACAACCGACATTGGTAGATGGAAGGGAAAGGACTTCGGTTCTGCCCCCGACTAAAGTAATGTCACTTACACATGGTTGTTGGTCTTGGAGTGCTGTATCTGGCGTTTCGGCACTAATGGAGCAGGTCTGCTGTCACCGTACTATGTACTATGCATGTAGTGCGATGATAGTATCTTCACTCCGGATCTCAGCTCAAGCAAGAGGACCCGCCGAATTTAAGGTACGTCAACCGAATATCTCGCGCAATCACAGCGACACCGCTGGTTGTTCACTTGTTTTCTCCATCACTCTTGATTGCCACTAGGGAAGCATGAACGAAACAGAATGCACCAACTTCCCTCCGACACACCACTCACACTTCATTCCACTCCACTCTATTCCACATCATTCCACTCCACTTTACTCCTACCCTCACAGCATATAATTAAGCGGAGGAAAAGAAACTAACCAGGATTCCCCTAGTAAGGGCGACTGAAGCGGGATAAGCTCAAGATGTAAATCTGTGCACGAACCGTCCAACCGGTATCACTACTATCACTATTACTGGTAGTAGTATTGTTGCCTGTTGACGGCACTGCACCGAATTGTGGTCTATAGACTGTAGCCAATCGTTAATGTGAATCGTCGGTCAGTTTACTGTACTTTACTGTACTGTGCTGAACGATGGTTATCTGTCCAATCTGGCCAAGTCCCTTGGAACAGGGCAGCTGAGAGGGTGAGACTCCCGTACGCCTAATAGGAACACACATATATGCATATGCATACACACAACATACACACACTACATGTCAAAGAGTCGAGTTGTTTGGGATTGCAGCTCAAAGCGGGTGGTAAATTCCATCTAAAGCTAAATATTGGTGGGAGACCGATAGCGCACAAGTACCGTGAGGGAAAGATGCAAAGAACTTTGAAAAGAGAGTTAAAGAGTACCTGAAATTGCTGAAAGGGAAGCGAAGGAAACCAGTGTCTGCTCTGTCATATTTCCCTATCCGCTTGCGGCTTGGGCGCTGTGGCTGGCTGTAGTCACGGTTGGTTGGATCTTTCGGAAGGGCGCGGAAGGAGTTGACTTCCGTTGCCGGCGTTGGATCTGACTGACCATGACGAAATGGTTTTCTTTACCCCGTCTTGAAACAGTAAGTAGAACGAACACCACATCACACCGTACCACATGACGTCGCACCACATCACATTGCACAAACTTCATTCCACTAACGACAACCCATCTCTCTTCCTCTTTCCTTCTCTACAACTCTACAACTCTACAACTCTACCTTGCTCTCTTGCACTACAGCGGACCAAGGAGTCTAACAAAACTGCGAGTATAGGAGTGGCAAACTCCCATGCGCAATGAAAGTGACAGTGGTTGGATATTTGCACAATCCGCCGGCCTCAATCCCTCGGGAGAACGGTCTGAGTGTGAGCATTTTTGTTGGGACCCGAAAGGTAAGCACTATTATTCATATTCATTATGCATTTATATTCATGCAGCAGCACCGGCTTCAATATACTACCTGTCAACACGCCACCAACAAACGACAACAAATGATAACAAACAACAACTCACACTTTCCCTTTACTTACCTTTTACCTACTCTCTACTCTCTACTTTCCACTTATTCTACCCCCACAATAACTACACCAACAGATGGTGAACTATGCTTGAATAGGGTGAAGCCAGGGGAAACTCTGGTGGAGGCTCGTAGGGATTCTGACGTGAAACAAACAACCACAATCCACTACATCAAGAGCAAGTGCCAGTCGACATAGTGTGAATGATGCGGTATGATATACAGATACAATACAGGTATAGACATCTGTCTAATACCAGTGTATGTATCACTATCACTACCACTATCAGCATCATCCACATTATGCCAACTTGGTGCGACTCATGACACTTTCACTTGATTGCAAATCATGAGGCGAAGATCGATGCTTTGCGCGTCGAAAAGTGACCCGAAAGGGAAGCTAGTACCATTCATGCATACACACAACTTGACTGCTGACTGCTGACTGCTGAATGGTGCGACATTGCCAAATTGCGGGGACATCCTAAAACTTTGAACACCAACCATGATCATGGCGACATGCATGGGGCCGGGGTAATGACCTAGGGTATGGTAACAGCTTCAAAGATGATACAATGGACGATCCGCATCCAAGCCTCTTTGGCACGACACGATACGAGTCGAGTCGAGTCGAGTCGAGTCGAGTCGAGTCGAAGAGGAAGGTTCAGAGACTAGATGGTAATGGGCCAGTGTGGCAACAGCAGCAACAGCAACAGCAACAATTGCTTGTTACTTACTTGTAACTCGTAACATGTTGCTTGTCTGTCTGTCTGCCTGCCTGCTGGCTTAAGGTATAGTCCGGCCTCTCTAGAAATGGAGAGGGGTTGTGCACACACACATACATACGCATAGACACATAGACACATACATACATTTGCGTGTGTTTGTTTGTGCGCGTGCGTGTGCGTGCACATGTAACTTGAGGCAAATCGATCTTCAAATTTGAGTATAGGGGCGAAAGACTAATCGAACTATCTAGTAGAAAAGGAAACGAAAGGACGCGGACGGTGGCAATGGCAATTTACGCTGCTGCTGCTGCTGTCCGTGGACAGGGAACCTGCTGCTAGAAAAAGTGGGATTCTCGCAGAGACGTGCTTATGTATATAATATATGTATATGTATATGTATATGTATATGTATATGTATATGTACATGTACATGTATGTATGTACGTTCACTGCGAGTCTGTTCGATGGTTGCTCCCAACTCATCTTATCAATAAAACAAAACCTGCTAGTCAACGTGGTTGTACATACTCTTACGGGGTAACCACTGGCGAGATGATCTGGTACGGGGAAGGCCGTCAAACGTTATGTATATCTGTATATATGTATGTATACATTATCGTGGCTGATCCCGTGGCGAGTCCTCCGAGAGCGATCTCGGGTGTGACCGTCGTAACGCGCGCAAAGACATCGGGTGGTCTGGCTGTGTCTGCTTGTCAGCACTGCCAGCCGCCTTAAGGGACGTGCTAACCCCACACGATGACAAAGTGTGCTCTGTGCAAGAACCCCCGTAAGGTGAATGCACAGGGAAGTGAAAATGAATGACTAAGGCAGGAAGACAAAGAAACTTCCGTCTTGTCAGGTTGCTCCAATGCATAATGCATAATGCATAACGCATGGAGTGACGCACTTGGTATGCGAACTTGTGGAATAAATGAACGCATCGTGTCAACATGGGTTGCATGCATCGCTTCTATCTATTCCATACTGTGAGCTGGTTCCCTCCGAAATTTCCCTCAGGATAGCTGCAATCGAATATCATTTCTATCAGGTAAAGCGAATGATTAGAGGTTCTGGGAGCGTAATGCTCTCAGCCTATTCTCAAACTTTAAATGGATAGGAACAGGGAGTTGCTTAATTGAACTCTCTCGTAGAATGACGGTTGCTAGTGGGCCAGGCTGGGTAAGCTAGCTTGGCGATGCGGGTAAGTAAATTAACAACACGAACATGACGAACATGACGAACATGACAGACAGATAACGAACAACGAATGACGAATGACGAATGACGAACAATAAATGACCAACCATCTCACCAAATCCTACCCCTCCCTCTCTCTCAACTCACACACTCACACTCACTCATACGACCACAGGATGATCCGAACGTGGAGATAAAGTGCCAAAGTGCCCGCTCACCTAGATCCCACAAAAGGTGTTGGTTCATATTGACAGCAGGTAAGTTAAACGAAGCCAAAGACAAGACAACACGATCTTCAGATCATGAGACGACCGACCGACGGACAGACAGACCAACTGACACACCAACTAACCCCCTCCCTTCTCTGTATCTACGAAACTTGCCATCGCCTTCAATCTTGAATCTTGTCTCCACTATTATCCTAATAGGACGGTGGCCATGGAAGTCGGAATCCGCTAAGGAGTGTGTAACGTAAGTAAACAAACAAGCAAACAAGCAAACAAACAAATAGCAACTAAATGGCATCCTAGATGCACCTAGACCCATACGGACAGAATGCCAACTAATCAACCCAATCATGACCATATCTCACATATCACCCATTCTCCCCTCTATTCTATTCCATTCTATCCTATTCGCATACCATATCTCACTCTTCAATATCACAGAACTCACCTGCCGAATGAACTAGCCCTGAAAATGGATGGCGCTGAAGCGGGCCACTTATACTCCACCACCAGCGCAAGTGTTTCGCGTTGGTGAGTAGGAGGGCGCGAAGGTTGTCGTGCAGCTCGTGGCGTGAGCCAGAGTGAAACATCCTTCGGTGCAGATCTTGTAAGTACCAAATTAAATTAATACACTTATCACCAAGTGCAACGCAACGCAACGCAACAATACAATGCAATTATCATTGCGTTGTTCAGACTCAGACACGTGCATGTCATAACATCACGCAATATACAATATACAACACACATCCAACTCACACACCACACCCTTTTCATTCCATTCCATTCTACTCTATTCTACTCTACTACTCTACTCTACCTCTTCTTTTCGAATTACAGGGTGGCAGTAGCAAACATTCAAATGAGAACTTTGAAGACTGAAGTGGAGAAAGGTTCCACGTGAACAGCAATTGGACGTGGGTTAGTCGATCCTAAGAGATAGGAGAAATCCGTTGCAAGGTGGGCGTTTCGGCGCCCCTTCTATCGAAAGGGAATCGGGTAAGTACATTCTAACATAACCGATATATCCGGAGCCTTGCATTTACTGAGCCCTCTAGTCAGCCGTACGAACACGGGTAGCTCTGTACAGCGTTCCTCAGTTTCCATTCCCGACGACATTGTCTCTCACACACATACTCTTTCTTTCCCCCTTCCTTCCTACCTACAAACACACACACTTACCCACCCACCTCACACACCCACAGGTTAATATTCCCGAACCAGGACGTGGATGTTAAGTGGCAACACAAGCAAAGCCGGGGACGACGGCGGGAGCCCCGACAAGAGTTTTCTTTTCTTGTTAACAGATGCATCGACCCTGGAATCGGATTGACCGGAGATAGGGTTGACGATCTGGGAAAGGCGGTTACTTTTTGACTGTTTCGGTGCGCTCTCGACGTCCCTTGAAAACCCGGTGGCGTGTCTTATTCGCACCCCTGGTCGTACTCATCACCGCATCAGGTCTCCAAGGTTAGCAGCCTCTAGTCGATAGAAGAATGTAGATAAGGTACGTACCTTTTGGAGATATACATATGGATGGACGGACAGACAGACGGACAGACGGACCGAGGTTACGCTCGAAACAATGTAATACCCAATGAATCACCGCACTCACACATGAACCACTTCACTCCACTCTGCCTTCACTTTCACCACTACTCTTATTACTCTTGCCCTTGCTCTTTGCAACTACAGGGAAGTCGGCAAAATAGATCCGTAACTTCGGGAAAAGGATTGGCTCTGAGGGTTGGGCCTAGGGGTCTCCTTGCTTCAGTTGCGGCTGCTAGGAGGGACTGCGTCTCACGATGCGGACCTTCCGGGCGGCCCTTCGTCGGCTTGGAGAATACCACGGCAATGAACAACCAGCTCAGAACTGGAGCGGACAAGGGGAATCCGACTGTAAGTACAATCACAATCACAATCACAGACACATCAACAATGACGACAATGACAATGACAACGACCACGACGACAACATCTCACACAATCATTACCCCTAACTCGTATTACTACTTTATCACTATCCCCATACACACCTATATTCATTGCTCATTGCCCATTGCAATAACAGGTTTAATTAAAACAAAGCATTGCGATGGCCGGAAACGGTGTTGACGCAATGTGATTTCTGCCCAGGTAAGTGCACCGACATGCTCCAAACTGCACGGATAATCACAACCACGATCAAATCACGATCAATTGGAAAACTCCCTCTCACAACTTATCACCCCTCATTACCTCTCATTACTTGCTCTACCTATTATTACTTCTACACCAACAGTGCTCTGAATGTCAAAGTGAAGGAATTCAACCAAGGTACGTCAATCTCCTTCCTCCCTTCCCTTTCTATCTATATCATACTATGCATGATATGATCGACCGATCCAAGCAGAATCTGCACCCACTACTGTTACCGCTACATGAACATGATATCTAACCCAATTCTTTCACTCTACTCTACTCTATTCAATTACTATTTCACTACTGAAACTACAGCGCGGGTAAACGGCGGGAGTAACTATGACTCTCTTAAGGTGCGACTAATTCATTTGATCTGATCTACACATCAAAATGGGGACCAGGGACGAAGCACATGAAGCACTTGACAGTGACCAACACTAGCATTCATTACGCTACCATCGTCAGTCACTGTCACTGTCGCTGTCGGACTGCTCTGTCCCATACACCCATACACCCATACATCACTCCCTCCCTTCATTGTTATGTCTCGTGTCAATCGACATGTCTAACATGATTCTTCTCTTTCTCTCTTCTCTCCCTCTCTCTGGATTTACAGGTAGCCAAATGCCTCGTCATCTAACTAGGTAAGTTATACATACATACATCTCCTATCCTCTACTGCCGGGCTCCGACTCTGGATCTGATACCACCTACTACCTACCATTCCCAACCGTGACTGCTACTGTGACTGTGACTAACCCGATATACTATCTCTTCCCTCTTCCTCGCACACCCCCACTTTCGCACCCCTTGCACCAACAGTGACGCGCATGAATGGATGAATGAGATTCCCACTGTAAGTAAAGCAAAAAACAATGATGTACCAAGTACCAACCTTCAATCTACGAGCACAAATGACGCGATGAAACTGAAACTGAACTTGACACGAACTTGACACTCACACACACATCCCTTGCACTCCACTCTATCTTACTCTTCCACACAACAGGTCCCTATCTACTATCTAGCGAACCCACAGCCAAGGGAACGGGCTTGGAATAATCAGCGGGGAAAGAAGACCCTGTTGAGCTTGACTCTAGTCCGACGTTGTGAAATGACTTATGAGGTGTAGAATAAGTGGGAGCTTCGGCGCACATGAAATACCACTACTCGTAATGTTGTTTTACTTATTCCGTAACGTAGCATCCAGTGCCTTCGCGGGCCCTGGTTCTAGCTTCAAGCTTCTTGCAAGTGAGCTACGCGGTAGACCGCGTCAGGTTGGGAGTTTGGCTGGGTAAGTAAAGTAGCACCTTTCGTTGTCACACTAGACATGCTTGCATGGTGGATGGCCTCCGTGCCCCGAGCATTTCCCGTTCGACACCCACTGCCGGCTCATCGCACCCCCTCTAACACACTGTTGTACATTCCTTCTCTCGAACTCGCCTCCGACAACACACTTGATACTTGATTACTCTCCTCCAACAGGGCGGCACATCTGTTAAAGAATAACACAGGTAAGAATGACGACGACAATGACCTACTCTATCCCACGTTGGACTAGAAATGGACCCGTACTGCTCTGCAACAACCTTGGCTCAGACCAACACATGCACACACACACATATTTCTCACACCATATCTCTCTCTCTCTCTCACATCCAACTCCCTCTCAACCATCTCTTCTAACCCCAACAGGTGTCCTAAGGTCAGCTCAATGAGAACAGAAATCTCATGTAGAGCAAAAGGTACGTTCATCTTCTGCCAAGCCGACGCTTCTTTGTGACATTTCAATTTCTATGAGAGCTATCCAGTCGTTCCAAACTGATCTGACCTGATCTTATACTCACAACCCGTCTTGCCTCTTTCTCTCCAATTACCAACATACAACGATCACAAACTCCCCTCTAACAACAACAGGGCAAAAGCTGACTTGATTTTGATTTTCAGTACGAATACAAACCGGGAAACCGTGGCCTATCGATCCTTTCAGTTTTTAGAATTTGAAGTGAGAGGTGTCAGAAAAGTACGTACCAATACAGACAGACAGACCAAGCAGTCACTCATGACTGTGCCACAGACGACCGACAGCAGCACACATGCAAATGCCAACACAAACATGACACGACACTAACCAACTCCACACGTTCTCTCCCTCTCTCTCTCTATGTAATCACATTATGTTACGCTCATACTCTAACTCCTATCATTATAGGTTACCACAGGTACGTCTCACTTTATGCATCTATCTATCTATCTATCTATCTATCTATCTATCTATCCATCTATGCATCTATGCACATCCATCCTTGGGCCGTTTCCCTCTACCAGCACCTTCCCACGATCACTCTTCTCACACCAATCTTCCTTTCCCTCTACCCTTACCCTTACCTTCAACTTACCTTCAACTTAACTTCACTGGACTTACAGGGATAACTGGCTTGTGGCAGGTACGTTACATACGTTACACACGTTATGTAGACGACTACTAGTTGTCAACGTCCTCAATTGGACCGGCTATCGCTGTATGCTCCTGGGATAATAAATACACTTGACTCTGTGTCGGTGCTACGACGTCCATCCTGCTTGATCGGCTTCAAACATCATGACCCAATCAACTCGTCTTTCTCACATTCCCATTCTTGTCTTCATTACGACCCAAACTTCGACCCGACAACCAACCTCCTACTACTGTTACAGCCAAGCGTTCATAGCGACGGTAAGTTAAACTTCAACACAGACAGACATGTCGACATCGGCTGCACACCAGCTTAGCCTATCCATGACCAATTTCAAACGACATTCTTGCTCACACTTCCTACTATCCTTCCATACTCTCTATTCCTTCATCCTTCACTACTCCCTCTTTCGATAACAGTTGCTTTTTGATTCTTCGATGTCGGCTCTTCCTATCATTGTGTCGCAGAAGTCACCAAGTGTAGGATTGTTCACCCACTAACAGGTAAGTCAAGCAGCTAGCTAGCTGACTAACTAACTAACTAACTAACCAACAACCGCCTTTGACCCGACATCGACAGTGCGAAACCCAATACCGGCCGCATGAAACTCAATCCCAACATCATCATCCTGACACATTCCACTCTATTCCATTCCATTCTACTCTAATGTACCTTTGACCATACTATCACTCTTACCACCAACAGGGAACGTGAGCTGGGTTTAGACCGTCGTGAGGTAAGTTAAAGTCACTCCATTCTATTCTACTGCATCCATTCGCACCAGACATATCCGATTCCACCACTCCATTCCATTTCATTCCACTAACACAGCAATTCCACTCCACTCTCACTTTCACTTTCACTCTTTCACAACTACAGACAGGTTAGTTTTACCCTACTGATGAGTTGGTTGTCGCGACAGTAATCCAACTTAGTACGAGAGGAACCGTTGGTTCGGATATTTGGTAACGCGGTTGGCTGAGCAGCCAATGCCGCAAAGCTATCATCCGTAGGATTATGACTGAACGTAAGTACAAACTGCTACTATTTGAGAACACGCACACGCACACACGCACACACGCACACGCACACACTATTTGAGATCCGTTCCTGCGCTCCCGTTGGTTGGAGTAACATGAAGTTTTGGACGAACCAGCCCACTCACCATTCATTCCCATTCATCCCCATTCCATCCATTTCTAATGACAATACCAATACCAACAATACTACTAACACTACCAATAACAGGCCTCTAAGTCAGAATCCATGCTGGCAAGCGACGATATTCACCTCGGCCGGTGTTTTAGTACCGATAGCCTTTTGGTCAACACGCTACTTGAACGTAATTTCGAATGTTGGTCGAGTTAAATCCTCTGTAGACGACTTAACTATGGAACGAGGTACTGTAAGCATGAGAGTAGCCTTTGTGCTACGATCTGCTGAGGTTCAGCCTTTGTTCTGGGATTTGTGTGGGAGCGATATGAGCGAGCGAGCGTGCATGCATATATGCTATATACATACATACTTTGTCAGCCCATTTCTGCTGCCTACCAATTCTCACCCCCCATAAATACATACACCCCCACTCCGCTGGACGGATGATGCGACAGCAACAGCAATAGCAATATGCAACACCCAAGATGCGCGCACGCGTATCTGCCTGTCCGCGAGGACTCTCCTGCAAAAACTGTGGGAACGTGCATAAGCATGAGCATACGCTTCACTGTTCTTCATTCATTTATCCAGCAGCAGCAGCAGCAGCAGCAGCAACAACAACAATAACAACCCCGGAACCGCACCCACAAACCAATAATTGAATTGATCTGATCTGATCTGATCTGATCTGACTCGATCTGACTGATTGATTGACTGATTGATTGATCGATTGATTGATGGATTGATTTGATGGCCTGAATGATGGATCCTCCACCACACTCATAGGAGTGCGCAATACCAACACCAATACAACTTGGCGTTTGTGTTGTGCTCTTTTGTGTCTGTTGGTGGTTGGTCCATCCGTTTATTTCATGCCCTCTCTTCTCTCCTTTCTTTCTTTCGTCCTCAATCAACAGTCAGCAAGCAGTCTATCTGTCTTATCTGTCTCATCCAATTCAATTCTCCTTGGTCTTGTGGGTGCGGTTTTTTTCTTGTTCATGGCGTTTACGCCATTTTACGTCGTTTACAACACAGCACAACACAACATAAACACATCAGCAATGTTAGTTTAGTGGTAAAATAACTGCCTTCCAAGCAGTTGCCCCGGGTTCGATTCCCGGACGTTGCACTCTCGAGACGGTTCGCTCGTCCCTGCCATCCACCGCGTTATTGCGTTGCGCGTTATTGCGGTGTGGTGGTGGATTGGTTGGTTTAGTCAGACAGACATGATAGATATGATGGAGATATGATGGAGATATGGAGATATGATGGAGAGATAGAGGGGATAGTGTACTACTACCTCTGATATCTATCTACTATGCTATATCTATCTACTATGCTATATCTATCTATCTACTATGTTATATCTATCATGTCTGACCGGTCGCCTGCTTGTTTGCCTGCTTAATTTGACGTTGAGCGTGTGAGCGAGATGGGAGGCTGACTGCCAATCCCCCGTTGAATGATGATGGATCAGGCCTGCATGCATGTTTTATTGCATGTCTTATTGCAGGTTTGATCTTAGTTTAGCCGGACGAGTCAGCGAGATCACTGGGTTGCTCAGTGGCGAGCTGGACTTGGGACGTACATTGCATGTATGTATGGTATGTGGTATGGAATATTTATTACCACAGAAGGAAGGAACGAAGAAAGGAATGAAGGAAGGAACAAGCTTGCTTTTTTTGTCTCGCTTGGTGTTACCACATGACATGTCGTGGTGGCTTTATCCATCTTTCATCTTCTTTGTTCATTCCATCCCATCCCATCCGATTGCATTCGCATTCGCATGTACGTCCCACCTGTCAGCTCCCCCTGTCGGCCTTTTGAGGGACCATTTTTGTTCGCCATTCTTGTCTGATGGCAATAGGCCAAGACGACCAAGGTCTATAGCCGGGTTACCTTTATCGTGCAGTCTGACCACGTTGATGGCATGCTCAGATTGTGCCGAAACCGGGTGACCTTTGTCGCGCAGTGTGACCGTGATGTTCACTTGTTCAGATTGTGCCGAAACCGGGTGACTTCTATCGTGCAGTCTGACCGCGTTGATGGCGTGCTCAGATTGTGCCGAAACCGGGTGACTTCTATTGCGCAGTGTGACCGTGATGTTCACTTGTTCAGATTGTGCCGAAACCGGGTGACTTTGTATGCGCGGTCTGACCGCGTTGATGGCATGCTCAGATTGTGCCGAAACCGGGTGACCTTTATCGCGCAGTTTGACCGCAATGTTCACATGCTCAGATTGTGCCGAAACCGGGTGACTAGTACTACGTGGTTTGACCGCAATGTTCACATGCCCAAATTGTGCCGAATCCGGGTGACTCTCAATGCTCAGTCTGACCACGTTGATGGCATGCCCAGATTGTGCCGAAACCGGGTGACTTTGTATGCGCGGTTTGACCGCGTTGATGGCATGCTCAGATTGTGCCGAATCCGGGTGACCTTTATCACGCAGTCTGACCGCGATGTTGACATCCCCAGATTGTGCCGAAACCGGGTGACTCTCAATGCTCAGTCTGACCGTGATGTTCACATGCTCAGATTGTGCCGAATCCGGGTGACTTTGTATGCGCAGTCTGACCGTGGTGATGGCATGCTCAGATTGTGCCGAAACCGGGTGACCTTTATCACGCAGTCTGACCGCGATGTTGACATGCTCAGATTGTGCCGAAACCGGGTGACTTTGTATGCGCAGTTTGACCGTGGTGATGGCATGCTCAGATTGTGCCGAAACCGGGTGACTTTGTATGTGTGGTCTGACCGCGTTGATGGCATGCTCAGATTGTGCCGAAACCGGGTGACTTCCAATGCGCAGTTTGACCGTGATGTTCACATGCTCAGATTGTGCCGAAACCGGGTGACTTTGTATGCGCGGTCTGACCGCGTTGATGGCATGCTCAGATGGTGCCGAAACCGGGTGACCTTTATCGCGCAGTTTGACCGCGATGTTCAGATTGTGCCGAAACCGGGTGACTTTGTATGCGCGGTTTGACCGCGTTGATGGCATGCTCAGATTGTGCCGAATCCGGGTGACTTCCAATGCGCAGTTTGACCGTGATGTTCAATTGTTCAGATTGTGCCGAAACCGGGTGACTTCTATCGCGCAGTTTGACCGCGTTGATGGCATGCTCAGATTGTGCCGAAACCGGGTGACCTTTATCACGCAGTCTGACCGCGATGTTGACATGCCCAGATTGTGCCGAAACCGGGTGACTTTGTATGCGCGGTTTGACCGCGTTGATGGCATGCTCAGATTGTGCCGAATCCGGGTGACCTTTATCACGCAGTCTGACCGCGATGTTGACATGCCCAGATTGTGCCGAAACCGGGTGACTTTGTATGCGCGGTTTGACCGCGTTGATGGCATGCTCAGATTGTGCCGAATCCGGGTGACCATTAACGTGCAGTTTGACCGTGATAATCGCATGCTCAGATTGTGCCGAAACCGGGTGACTTTGTATGCGCGGTCTGACCGCGTTGATGGCATGCCCAGATTGTGCCGAAACCGGGTGACTCTCAATGCTCAGTCTGACCGTGATAATCGCATGCTCAGATTGTGCCGAATCCGGGTGACTCTCAATGCTCAGTCTGACCGCGATGTTGACATCCCCAGATTGTGCCGAAACCGGGTGACTTCTATCGCGCAGTTCGACCGTGATGTTCACTTGTTCAGATTATGCCGAATCCGGGTGACCATTAACGTGCAGTCTGACCGCCATATTCACATGTGCCGAATCAGAATCAAAAGAAAATGCTGGCTCTCAATGTCTCCATGGCCGTTTTGGGCATGGTAATGGAATGATGGAATGATGGAATGATGGAATGGGCGATGGCTGGATGAGCGAGCAGGGGGTTGTGGCGAGCAAGGGTGGCGAGCATCATTACCGCGGTGAAACTGCGCGATAATCTCATGCTCAGATTGTGCCGAATCCGGGTGACCCTGGTCGAAACTTGGTCGAATTTGCGAAATTTCAGGTAAATTGGTGACCCACCAAAATCGAGCGGAGGCCAATCCGACCTCACAGATGCGTCCACGGATGTCGCTGGATGCCTGTGCTGAGATCCGGCGCCTTGATTCGCCCTGGTTGGTGTGCTGGGGATGTTTGTATGTGTGTCGGTGTCTGTCAGTTTCTGTCGGTGTGCGCTCGTTTGTTCGCTGTTTGTTGATTGTTTTAGACATACAGGCTGGCAGGCAGATAGGCAGACAGACAGACAGACACGTACACACGTACATACAGGCAGACAGACATACACGTACATACATACAGACAGACAGACAGACATGTGTGGGTAGGACTCGAACCCGCGACCACACTCGAATTTCCGTGACTGAGTTGGGCGGGTTTGGGAGGCAGCAAAAGATGTCGTTCGGCACCTTCCCGACGTCGGACGGCGACGAGAGGTGCGGCAACGGATCGGTCCCGTCGAGGCGCGTCGGATGGTGGGGTCGGATGTGGCAAAAGGTTGCTTTTTGGCGAGTTTGATTTTTTCTGCCTTGCACGGCATCACCGCGGTGGCGGCATGGCGGTGGCGCAAGAGGGACGTAAAAGGGGCCAAAAAGGATCGTGGCAAAAGAACAACACCAGGGATTCCAACGTGGTCCCCCACCGTAGTACTAACCTGGCCCGAACGTGCTTAACTTCGCTGAGCGGACGGGAAGCGGTGCTGTCACGTTGGTATGGTCGTTCCTGATGGTGGGGTGAAATTCTGCATTCATGAACCCCGAAATTTCGGCGATTTCTGGCAACGGGCGTTTTCGCCAACGGTCGGTTTGTTGCCAACTGTCATTTCTGTGTGATGAGTCACGGGTAAACACGAATGGACATCAGAGGCCATTCCTGGCCACTGTTACTGCTGTTAGCGCACGGTTAGGCCCAATGGGGTCCAATGGACACGTGCGAATGGTATTCACGCACATAATTGGTGCTGGTGATGTGCACATTGAATTCTGCTGCATTCTGCTGCACTCTGCTGCAATGTGAGTGGGAAATGACCAATTGGAGTCATTACCAGTCACGGATTGGTCAACCATGGTGACATTCGGGTCCGCCGTATCCGAATTGAGGTACCTGCACGGTGGTGGCGCTCGATAAGGGCCGTATTTGCAGGTTATTGGCTGAGTCACGAATAAACACGAATGGAGAATACGAGTCATTACGAGTCATGGATCCTTACCAAACTCGGCCATTGGGTCCATCTGATCAAAAGGAAGGTACCTGCACGGTGGTACTCGAGAAAAGTAGTACTTGGGTATGGGGCTTGGGGAATTTGAAGCATTTGCTGCAAAGTGAGTGGGAAATGACCTGTGTTGGTCATTTTTCAACCTCAATGCGGAAATTATGGAGTCAGGACGCATCCATGGACCACAGTGGATGTTCCTGTCGAAGGATATCGGATGAGAGTGCTGGGGTGGTGCTTGGAATGGACATGCCCTGCCTGGCTGCAATGTGAGAATGGGAAGTGGCCTGTGACAGTCATTATTCAACCCCAACTTGGAAAGGATGGAGTCAGGACGCATCCATGGACCACAGTGGATGTTCCTGTTGAAGGATATTGGATGAAAAGGCTGGGGTGATGCTCAGATTGGACATGCCCTGTCTGGCTGCAATGTGAGATGGGAAATGGCCTGTGAGAGTCATTCTCCACCCCCAATGCAGAAACAATGACACCCAACAGGCCCAATGGGATACACTTGACACGTCTGGATGGTAGCCATCCACTGGAATGGAGTTGGTTAGGTGCATTCTGAATTCACCAGTATTCTCAGCAATGTGAGATGGGAAATGACCTGTGAGAGTCATTATCAGCTCCCACTACAGCTGGATTGGCACCCAACAGGCCCAATGGACTCCACTTGACACGTCTGGATGGTAGCTATCCATAGAATCAGTGTTGGTTAGGTGCATTCAGAATTCACCAGTATTCTCAGCAATGTGAGTTGGGAAATGACCTGTGAGAGTCATTATCAGCTCCCACTACAGCTGGATTGGCACCCAACAGGACCAATGGACTCCACTTGACACGTCTGGATGGTAGCTATCCATAGAATCAGTGTTGGTTAGGTGCATTCAGAATTCACCAGTATTCTCAGCAATGTGAGTTGGGAAATGACCTGTGAGAGTCATTATCAGCTCCCACTACAGCTGGATTGGCACCCAACAGGACCAATGGACTCCACTTGACACGTCTGGATGGTAGCTATCCATAGAATCAGTGTTGGTTAGGTGCATTCAGAATTCACCAGTATTCTCAGCAATGTGAGTTGGGAAATGACCTGTGAGAGTCATTATCAGCTCCCACTACAGCTGGATTGGCACCCAACAGGCCCAATGGGATACACTTGACACGTCTGGATGGTATCCATCCATAGAATCAGTGTTGGTTAGGCACATTCAGAATTCACCAGCATTCTCAGCAATGTGAGATGGGAAATGACCTGTGAGAGTCATTCTCCACCCCCAATGCAGAAACAATGACACCCAACAGGCCCAATGGGATACACTTGACACGTCTGGATGGTAGCCATCCACTGGAATGGAGTTGGTTAGGTGCATTCTGAATTCACCAGTATTCTCAGCAATGTGAGATGGGAAATGGCCTGTGAGAGTCATTATCAGCTCCCACTACAGCTGGATTGGCACCCAACAGGCCCAATGGACTCCACTTGACACGTCTGGATGGTAGCTATCCATAGAATCAGTGTTGGTTAGGTGCATTCAGAATTCACCAGTATTTTCAGCAATGTGAGTTGGGAAATGACCTGTGAGAGTCATTATCAGCTCCCACTACAGCTGGATTGGCACCCAACAGGCCCAATAGACTCCTAGTGACACATCTTCAAGGTAGCCATCCACTGGAATGGTGTTGGTTAGGCACATTCAGAATTCACCAGTATTCTCAGCAATGTGAGATGGGAAATGGCCTGTGACAGTCATTATCCATCCCCAATACCTGTACCATGACATAAGCACACACCAATGGGACCCACCAAAGGTACCTGCAGTCCCTCCTTGTGGAATCACAAGTGTATGGAGCTGCTGCACCGTGCAATGGTTATCAACTGGTTGGATGGGCGTGATTTGAATTTCGAATTTTAAATTCAAATTTGAAACAAGGTAACTGCCGGACGGTTAACGGTCGGACACACTGGCCCAGGCTGGGAGCTGTCACGCCCAAAGAGGAACGAACGAACGAAGCTGGGACAGCCTTTACTTTCTTAGCCATAATTAATTAATCGATTAAAATTACTGTGAGGCCAAATGCGGCTCTTCTTCTGCAAATAAACATACCAACGTGTGCGCCTTGACGAGGCGGATCGTATGACACCAATCATGCAACATGGATCGATGTGGAAGGTGTTGAAAATGGGGACACAGTAATTTTGGCGGTTTGGAAAATACGGAATAATTTTACTGTGAGGCCAAATACGGCTCTTCTTCTGAAATAAAGCATGTCATCGTGTGCGCCTTGACGAGGCGGATCGTATGACACCAATCATGCAACATGGATCGATGTGGAAGGTGACGACAATCGGGACACAGTAATTTTAGGGGGGCACCCGGATTCGGCACAATATGGAATAATTTTACTGTGAGGCCAAATACGGCTCTCCTTCTGCAAATGAACATACCATCATGTGCGCCTTGACGAGGCGGATCGCATGACACCAATCATGCAACATGGATCGATGTGGAAGATGATGACAATCGGGACACAGTAATTTTGGTGGTCCACCAAATACGGAATAATTTTACTGTGAGGCCAAATACGGCTCTTCTTCTGAAATAAAGCATGTCATCGTGTGCGCCTTGACGAAGCGGATCGCATGACACCAATCATGCAACATGGATCGATGTGGAAGGTGATGACAATCGGGACACAGTATTTTTGGTGGTCCACCAAATACGGAATAATTTTACTGTGAGGCCAAATACGGCTCCCCTTCTGCAAATAAACATACCAACGTGTGCGCCTTGACGAGGCGGATCGTATGACACCAATCATGCAACATGGGATGTTGTGGAGAGTGACGACAATCGGGACACAGTAATTTTAGGGGGGTACCCGGATTCGGCACAATATGGAATAAATTTACTGTGAGGCCAAATACAGCTCTTCTTCTGAAAAATGAACATACCAACGTGTGCGCCTTGGCGAGGCGGATCGTATGACACCAATCATGCAACATGGATCGATGTGGAAGGTGGTGACAATCGGGACACAGTAATTTTAGGGGGGTACCCGGATTCGGCACAATATGGAATAAATTCACTGTGAGGCCAAATACGGCTCTTCTTCTGAAAATGAACATACCAACGTGTGCGCCTTGACGAGGCGGATCGTATGACACCAATCATGCAACATGGATCGATGTGGAAGGTGGTGACAATCGGGACACAGTAATTTTGGTGGTCCACCAAATACGGAATAATTTTACTGTGAGGCCAAATGCGGCTCTTCTTCTGAAATAAAGCGTGCTATCATGTGCGCCTTGACGAGGCGGATCGTATGACGCCAATCATGTAACATGGGATGTTGTGGAGAGTGGTGAAAATTGTGACATGACAGTTTTAGGGGGGGGAACCCGGATCCGGCAGATCAGCCATGGTGGTGAAATAACGCGTAAACTCGGATTACACTAATTCTTGGATTTTAGCAATGCCACGAGTGGTCGCATCACGGATATAGTGGTTTCATTTTTTCGACCATTTAAAAATTAAGTGAGTGTTGCTCGTCATGGCAGCGTAATTGCAGCGGCGCTTCTGGCTGGGCGCGTGAATTATGAAATTCGCGATCGGGTAAAGCTCGGAATTAACGCGCGGGAGAGTTTTTAATTCACGCCAGTCAGTCGGCCATGTCGGTTGGGTGGTACCCGGATTCGGCAGATCAGCGTATCAGCGTGTTGGTGCACGCAGATAATTTTGTGACCGTTGGCGCCTTCTGCCTGCCCGTTGGTACCTCCAGGTCCCCCCAAAACTCAGATTTGACAGAGATTATTCTTCGGATCAACTTTTTCCGAACCAACTCCGGATGGAGGGGATTGATGTGGAGGTCAAGAAAAGTTCCCTCGAAAAAAATCTCTGTCAAATCTGAGTTTTTGGGATACCCGGATTCGGCACAATCTTGGGTGGTACCCGGATTCGGCACAATATTGAGTGGTACCCGGATTCGGCACAATCTTGGGTGGTACCCGGATTCGGCACAATATTGGGTGGTACCCGGATTCGGCACAATATTGGGTGGTACCCGGATCCGGCAGATCAGCCAACGTGGTGAAATAACGCGTAAACCCAGATTACACTAATTCTTGGATTTTAGCAATGCCACGAGTGGCGGCATTACGGATATAGTGGTTTCATTTTTTCGACCATTTAAAAATTAAGTGGGTGTTGATCGTCATGGCAGCGTAATTACCGCGGCGTTTGTGTCTGGGCGCGTGAATTATGAAATTCGCGATCGAGCAAAACCCGGAATTAACGCGCGAGAGAATTTTTAATTCACGTCAGCCAGTCGGCCATGTCGGTTGGGTGGTACCCGGATTCGGCAGATCAGCGTATCAGCGTGTTGGTGCACGCAGATAATTTTGTGACCGTTGGCGCCTTCTGCCTGCCCGTTGGTACCTCCAGGTCCCCCCAAAACTCAGATTTGACAGAGATTATTCTTCGGATCAACTTTTTCCGAACCAACTCCGGAGGGAGGGGATTGATGTGGAGGTCAAGAAAAGTTCCCTCGGAAAAAAATCTCTGTCAAATCTGAGTTTTGGGGATACCCGGATTCGGCACAATATTGAGTGGTACCCGGATTCGGCACAATATTGGGTGGTACCCGGATTCGGCACAATATTGGGTGGTACCCGGATTCGGCACAATATTGGGTGGTACCCGGATTCGGCACAATATTGGGTGGTACCCGGATCCGGCAGATCAGCCAACGTGGTGAAAATAACGCGTAAACCCAGATTACACTAATTCTTGGATTTTAGCAATGCCACGAGTGGCGGCATTACGGATATAGTGGTTTCATTTTTTCGACCATTTAAAAATTAAGTGGGTGTTGATCGTCATGGCAGCGTAATTACCGCGGCGTTTGTGTCTGGGCGGGTGAATTATGAAATTCGCGATCGAGTAAAACTCGGAATTAACGCGCGAGAGAATTTTTAATTCACGTCAGCCAGTCGGCAATCGCCGTTTTAGGGGGGAACCCGGATTCGGCAGATGAGCCAACATGGTGAAATGCTGATGATACCATGCGTGATACTGTGCATGGCATGACCCGAATGTATCATCATACCAGCATACCAGCATACCAGCATACCAGCATACTATTGTACCAACTAGCAACATGATAAAAAATGAAACCATGATTTACGGAATGCCACCGGTTGGGGCATCACAAAGATTGTGGTTAGGGTGATGGGGCAAATCCATTTTTAGTGAGTCGTAAAAATTATAAAAGTTATAATTCTCACCAGTAGTAGCGGTGGTGGCGGGCAGCGGGTTGGTTAATTATGCGTGGAAGCCATTCGGATGGTTTTAATTAGCGCGGAGGGAAATTGTGCGCGCGACGATACGGAATTGTGTGTTCGATAATTTTGCGACCATTGCGACAAGAAAAAAATGTTTGTTTTCAGGGGGGAAATTCTCCAGTACTTTTTTTGTCTTGGTCGTGTCAGGATGATTTTGTGTTTCGTTTTTCCAAAAACTCGATGCATCTCCTACTCCGACGCGGGTCACATACTAGTATAGAGGGGAGGATGAAAACGCAAAGTGGAGGTTTGGGTAGCAATGGATTAACAAGTCGATAGGCAGACGGGGTTGGATGATGGATGATGGATTAGCAAAGCGGTGCTGTGCCAGAGCGGAGTGGAGTTAAGTCGGGTGCGACTAAGTTAGAAGCGAATTGGCTCATGAGTCGTTCCTTCCTAATTTCAGCCGCCCGCTCTACTCTACACCGTTCGACTCTACCGTCGGTACCTGCTGCGCTAATCAGTCAATCAATCAAACAATCAATCAGTCAGCTGGTCGACCAGTTAGTCAGCTATTCAATTCCGATTGGCCTTGAGCAGTGGCGGTGTTTGGAGTGGTGGTGGTAGTAGTCGTAGTGGCAGTGGCTGATTCGATCGATGCAGGAGCTGGTGTTGGTGCTGGTGCCTGGTGCTTTGGTATTGCTTGTCAATGCCTCGTGCTGGTGCTCTGGTGCTGATGCTTGTACCAACGTCGTCCTCGATTCCCCCACCCTTGCTCCTCCTACTCCACCCTATACTCTACTCTACTCCATCCCGCCTGATTTCGATCAGCTGCTGCGAGGTCTTCCTTTGACTTCATCCTCACGTTGGTGTGACTCCTTGGTCCGTCCCATCTCATCTCACCTCATCTGGTCCCTGCCTTGCCCTGCCTTGCTCTACTTTGCTCTACTCCGGTTCAGCCAAGTTCAGTTCGGTTCGGTTCAGTTCGGTCCTGGTGGTGGTGTGGATGTGGATGTGTGTGTGGATCAGGTTGGCACTGTTCTTTCCAACACGGGTGCGCTTTATCTGCCACATCCGTACACGTCGCACGTTACGTTACACGTTACACGATATGTATGGATTGTGGTTGACGTAGGCTGCATACACCCGAATCAATCAACGAACACAAACACAAACATCGATCTGCGATCCACGATCCTCCAAGATCAACGATCAACGATCAACAACATCCACACCCAATCACTTCGGTGTCGGCATTACCGTCGGAAAGGCCTGATGCCTGTCATGTTGCACAAACGCATACACAGACATGTACAACACACATGGACTACTCCCTGTCATACGCATATTACATACTACATTTACATTTACTTGTGCTTGTACATGTACAATGTACGTGACATACTTGTGGTCCGTGGGTGGTGCATCGTATGTGCATGCGTGCGTGTGATCATGCACAGACGCTCGCGCCCTTCGATCGTATTCAGCAATGTCTGATCTGACAGATGCGATGCAAATACAATGTACTGTACTCACCTACATGCACCTGTACTTGCTTCTCGTCCGCCAGTGTCAGCCTGAGGATTGCCAGCATCTTTGCTGCGCAGTCCGACCCAGGATGTGTGGTTGGCTGTCTTCAAGCTCTGCTCGAACAGTCCAACACAAAGCCATTCGCTCGGAGAGGTCCGTTCGATGGAGATGGGATCCTGCCTGCTGTGTCACTCCGTGACCGGCTCGCGGATCCCTTTCACCGCCGTCTGGCACCGCCGAGCACAACACTCGCGTGCGTGCGAACGACGTCTGGAGGATGTCAATTAACCAGCCAGTCAGCATTCACATGTTTGTATGTATTTACGTATGTATCTACGTACCTACGTGTGTCTGTTTGTCCGTCTGCCTGTCTATCTGTCACTCTGAATGTCAAGGTTCGCGCGCACGTTATATGCGAGTGGGGTTGATTCGAATAGGTCTCGGAATGCTCTGCTGATGCTGTTGCTATTGCTCTGCTGATGCTGTCACGTCATGTCGCGTTACGTTACGTTATGTCACGTTACGTTACGTTACTTTATGTTACGTTACGTTACGTTACGTTACGTTACAACACTGACACTGACAACATCATCACCGTCAACAACAACAACACCAACAACAACTCGTTACTTACAAACTCGGATCCTCCCTCGGTACGCAAGTGCCGAAGGAGCCCAGGGGAGAATGCGAGAGCATATCATATCACTGATTTGCATTGCATTTTGTAATCCGTACGCACCCGCAGACGCGGGTGCCGTCGGAGAGCACTAAGCATAGCAACCTGGTTGATTCTGCCAGTAGTCATACGCTCGTCTCAAAGATTAAGCCATGCATGTGCAAGTATAAATATCATACATTGAAACTGCGAACGGCTCATTATATCAGTTTTCGTTTATTTGATAGTCCCTTACTACTTGGATAACCGTAAGTTCATCACACCGCACCCATCTCGAACAGACCAAAGGACTGAGCAACACTCCCCACGGATGCTGTTGTCTCATTCTTTCTTTCTGTCTTTTGACTTGACTCCCACCTCATCCCAAACTGTAAACTCGATTCTCACACAAACTTCCCCCTGACCCAATTCATTCAATTCATTCAATTCTCACATCTAACAACTACAGGTAGTAATTCTAGAGCTAATACATGCGTCAACACTCTTCTGGAGTGGTATTTATTAGATTGAAACCAACCCTTTCGAGGTGATGTGGTGATTCATAATAAGATTGCGGATCGCATGCCTTTGGCGGCGATGGATCATTCAAGATTCTGCCCTATCAACTTTGGACGGTACGCTATTGGCCTACCGTGGTGATGACGGGTAACGGGGGATTAGGGTTTGATTCCGGAGAGGGGGCCTGAGAGGTACGTTTCCTTGTTTTCCTGCCTTCTCATTATTATCTCGTGACATGTCAACATGGAGTGCACGAAGGATTTCACATGAAATCAATTAATTCAATCAACTCAATCAATCATCAATCATCTCACATACATATTATATCCTCCCCTTCTTTTCACAATAACATTCCAACAATTACAGACGGCCACCACATCCAAGGAAGGCAGCAGGCGCGTAAATTACCCAATTTCGACACGAAGAGGTACGTACAACTTGAACCGACCACACCAAGTCAAAGTAGATACACATCACATCGATCCATAGTAAAAGGCGCATCGATCCATAGTAAAAGGGGGCTCATTGCTTTAGCCATCACATACATTCACACACAC